>CAJHQQ010002922.1:0-54418 GCA_905132885.1 Moricandia moricandioides
CATCTAGACGATTGCAAACGACTGATTTTATAAGATTCCTTGTTCACCATTATCTATCTCTTTTGAGTTTGAAATCTCTTAAACTTTGATGCTGTGTTGACGAACATCTTGATTGATACTGTGTTGACGATGATCTTCTCATAATCATATGCACTATTGAATTATTGATCAAATATATAAGCACCTACGGTTGGTGTATCAATATTATGAATAATCACTTGTATACGAATCTACGTTTGGTGAACCATATTTTATCATTTCTACTCACGCACTTAAGTGGAACTGCATACCATTAGATAGACATGGAAGGTAGTCGCTACACACACATACGTACACATATGCAGATAAGATATATACTGATATACATAATATATTCGTAAATGGGGACAAAAGGTTAATTGTATGCATGTGTATGCGCTTATACATGTTGCTACGCATATTGAATTAACTTAGCTCTAGAGATATCCGGCATTAATATATGAGAAATATACTATTATAATCCTAAAAAATATTTTGTTACAAAAATATCTAAAGAAAAAAATAATCAAAATAAATTATATTAAGCACGTAAACATATACTTATATCCATATGCTTAATTAATTTAGACCTAAGATTTAAAGTTATGAGATAGAGTTTTAAGGATAAGTTTAAAATTTAAAATAAAAAAAAAATAAAGAAAATTATTTAGATCTTTTTCCTTCTTAAAGATTTTTTTGGTGACAAAAACTTATATATATATATAATAGAAATGCCTTTAGCATATCACGTCCATGTATTTGTGGAATTACAGCGCATGCATACATTAGCCAGCCATGATATACTTTTGATTTTTTAATATACATAACATCAGCCATTATATATTAATAATGTGATTTATTCTTCCTACAAATAATGTCTAAGTTTATAGTGTGTAGTTTTAGGTTGTAACTGCAGACACTGCTGGTTTGCGTTTAAAACCAACCAATTGCGTTTTTAAGACGTTTTAATTTCTATTTTCTAGCATTCTCTAAAATTCTCTTTGCCCAAATTCTTCTAAATTTTTTTCCTGTAATTTTCACCACTCAACACAAGGACAGAAACTTATTTTATCTATAAAATTCAAATAAAGTCAACTTGTTTTTCTTCTCAACAAAAAAACTAAAAGCATTTTTCAGCTCATACAATTTTGTACCTTTTAGGCTTTTAAACGATTTATACGCTGTGCAGGACCAAAAAAGAATAGAGTACTAAATTCCACACATTAATTTATTTTAGTAATTTCCACAAACGCAAAGCGTTAACAACTTGTACATATATTAATTACCAAAAAAAAAAACTTGTACATATATCCCTCCACTCTCATTTCAGCCCATACAAACTTATCTTGAAAACCGGTTTGAAAAACAAAACAGTTGACTTTTTATTATACATATATATCATGCACGCGTGACAAACAAAATATAAAAACAATACTTTATTTTTTCAAGTGATCAAAAGAAAAGAAGAATCTATGATGAACAAAGATCAATGTATCGCCTTATCAACGCATCGGTTAACTAGAGCCAACGCATTACTAGTCAACTTCTTGACGTCATCAACACGACCACACACCTCATCCTTCCTCGGCTCATCTTGAACGTCTTCAAACCCATCTGTACAAGTCTCCTCATCGGTTAAAGCCGCACTGAGCCAAGTCTGCACGTTACTCATCTTGAACCTGAACGACTCAAGCGACCCACTAGTGGAGACCAAGTCCCTCATCTGTTTCATGGAGCCTCTCATTTCATCGACCGCGTCTTTGAGATTCTCGAAGCAGTCATGAAAAACGGCGGCTGCGGTTGGGTGGGGTTCATTGTCCTCCTGGCTCTTGAGGAGAGTGGTGACGTTGGAGAGGTATGAGGCTAGCTCGAGAGACTTGGTGAGAGTGATGGAGATTGCGGCTCGAGCCAAGAGAGTTGGGTCGTTGTGGACGGAGCTTGAGAAGTTTGAGAGAGAGGAGAAGCAGAGGTTAGGGTACAAGGTTGTGTTGCAGCTCGTACGGATAAAATCTAAGTCGTCTGAGGGTTGGGAGTGGACGGTCAGGATTAATGGGAGGAGGGTTGCTAAGAAGAAGATAAGTGATGGGTGAAGAGAAGGTTTCTTCATGGTTTCTTCTGTTCTATGTGTGTTGGATTTTTGTGACATGGAAGTGACTCTTTTTTTTGGGTTGTTTGGAATTTGTGACCTTAAGTTGATATTTATATAGATTAAGTAACACAAAATAGCTCTCCCTTTTCTGCCGTAGGGGTGGGGGTGGGGGTGGTGGACACCAATAGTTGGATATTCATGATTAGATTAGTTTTATCCTTATAATCATTTTTTCAATTTGATTCGATTTGTAGCGATATTCATGAAAAATTATATTTTAAATGGATATTTAATCCAATTTGTACAAATAAAACATTATTTTCAAATAAATACAAAAGCCAAAATAATAAGATTTTATTATAAAAATAAAAAAAATATCTTTAAATTCTAATATTTAAAATAATTAAAACTATTATAAACCTTACCGAAAATAAAATAATTATGTAATATATATAATTATTTATATATAATGATATTGTACATATGATCCAAAAATTAATAGTATTTATAATTTGCTTCTTTTCTTATGAGTACTGAATATTAGTAATTATTTTACTTTGTAAAGTTACAAATATCAATTCAAACTGAATCAAATCAATATTTACTGTTATTTTTGCCCACCATACCTAGAAGCGAAACAGCGATTTGATGTTAATACCCTCTGAAATTTTTTGATGGATTTGGGAAAATATTGACCTTAGCCCAAACGTACAATGGGCCGGATTAGAATAGTGAATGTTGCTCTGTTTGTGAAATGAAAATGCACTCTTTCACATCTAGTAAATGAGACGGAAGTTAAGAGTAGCAGCATCTTAACTTTATTTGTTAAATTTCCAGATTCTTGATCATAATGATGAAAACATTTGTTTCTTAAGTAAAGGCTCCAACTTCGAATGCAGTAATGATAGATGATATCGTGGTAAATACCTTCACAATTTTTTTTTTTACGCAACAGTTAGAAGACCAGAAGAAGGGTTAGTACTTAGTACTTAGTACTTAGTAAAAGGGGAAGATATGTTCTGCACAATGGTCTACTAAGTACATATGTATTTGTAAACACAAATAACTCGTCTTAGTTTGGAAAGCACCATGTCCACGGTAATAGTAGGAGTGCTTTTTTTTTCAAAAACATGTGATATCCCGAACCTATCGAATAACCCAAACTAATTTTCAAGGGGAAATGCAATTTATGGATAGATTCTTTTACCAGATATGTAGATGAGCTCGAAAGCATAGACTCATATTCGTATAGTTGTCCAAGAACAGTATGATTTAATTTTACGCGACAAATAAATAACTTGAAATGTGTTAACGTTCCAATCCCTACTATTTACCATTTAACCACACTGTTTCAGACATTTTTTTTGTTGTTGTCCAGTATCCTTATACAAGTTATTGTTAATTTATAACCAAATAATCAAATGATAAACCAGTTTTCATTAGTTGGCCCTATTTATAGTAGTCAATCAAATTTTAATCATACGATAAGAAATGGGGGGCAGAAAGTAATTATTTGTAATTATGACCAGTGTACTTTTCTTTATAAAATAAAAACAAATTGTACATACAAAATTTACAAATCCATGCCAAGTATACAAAATTTCAAATCTAACATATGAATTTTGATTACTATTTACAATTTGAAAGTTTTTTTCAGATTTCTTCTTTGTATTGTTAACAAAAAAAAATCAATCCAAATCCATCTATATTCATTGTAAAATCAGATCTATTAATAAATCTGTATAATTAAATAATACATTAAAATTTACAAATTATTAAATCAAAAACACACAATTTAATGTGATTTTAAAATCTAGATAACAGTGGAATTAGTTTTGAGTTTCCAAACCTATTAAAACAAACAAATCAATACTTCCCACTAATTAAACGTTTGTAATAATAATTAGGAATGTATCTTTAGTCAAGTCAGTTGCTTTCAGCTAAAACAAGAACGCTATTTTGTCTCTCCTACACGACTTTACTACTCAGACCTTTCCTCAAACAGATGGTGCTCTCTCTCCGAACTAACCAGCCCTAAAGTGAGTCTAGCCTTGGTTTTTCTCCGATTCAAAGGAGGAAAATTACGAAAACGAGATCCTATAAGCTGAGTGATGCGAGAGCAAGAAACATGGAAGGAGTTGAGCTTGAACTAGAGAGAAGAAGCAAGTTCTTGAACAGCTTGATACAGCAGAAGAAGAAGGCTAAAGAGCAGCAGGACCTCAAAGAAGAGTTCAATGTTCGTGTTAGAGCTTCCGACATGCCTCTCCCTGTGCAGAACAGGGCCTTTAGTTTGTCCCGTGAGATCTTGAATGCCACGCCTGGGAAAGCCGACAACAAAAGACTCGCTCTTGCCCTTAAAAAGGTTACATCTTTTCTCTGTCCTTGGCTTAAAGATCGTGTCTTTATGGCATCACTGGAGGAGTCTTGTTCTGTGGAGTGAGTTTTGCAAAATTTTGATACAGAATCAAGTTTGGGTCCTATGGCAAGATTCACGCTTTTTTGAAGTTGTGGTGTTGTCTTCTTGTTCTTGCTTGGTTTGAAGTTGTGTGCTTGTGTGACAAATCTGTTAGTAGTCTACTTAACTTGGTTGTTTTTGTATTGGGATGATAATAGTATGAAGAATCTCTTGGGGGTATGTCTTGAAAGTGGATGTTTCTTGTTGCTTACTTACTGAGATGTTTTTTTTTAGCTGACTTAGGCCATGACTTATGAGACCTAGGATGCACCATTTGCTATACTATGTTAGAGTTAGATGCTACCTAATGATAAATCTGAAGCATTTTGCTTTTGGAAATTAGCCTAAACTTCTTTCTACATAGTACTCGGTTGTCTTATGATAGACCTATCTGGTATTATTATTTACTAGTCTACTACATATATAGAATTGTTCATCTATGCAGCTTTTCCCTTCCTACTTAAAATCTAGGGATAGTGTTCTTACTTAAGAGGGACTGGATGGTTAGGTTTTGGTTTTATCTTATGGATCAAAATGAAGCACTTTTTGGTGCTAAGAATCTGTGAAGTCACCTAATTCCTCATAGTTGATGACTAGAGGTGGTGGCATTGCTTCTCACAAGTGCAAAGATTTGTTTTGGGGCTCAAATGCGAATGAAAGTAGCAAACTTTTAATGATCCAAGTTTAAAAAGAGAGGCTTTACATTGGTTTCACAAAATGGTTGGGTAAAGATTAACTTTCACTTACCTGTTTGTCTCAGTGTTCACTATAATTTCTTTAAAATGGCCTGCTTGACTTGTTTCATCTGCTTGTTCTGATAATGGATATCTTCCCTCAGAATAGACCTTGATATGTTTCTTATCTCTTCCCTTTCTCCTAACTTGAGCTTCTGTCTCTTTGTCAAAAGGAATGTTACTACATCTAATTTAAACTTGCAATCATGGTGTATAAACTTTACTTTTGCTTTCCACTCATGAAACAAATTATGTTTCAGGAATTTGATTCTGCTTATGGCCCTGCATGGCACTGCATTGTTGGGACCAGCTTTGGCTCATACGTCACTCATTCCATTGGTGGGTTCATATATTTCCAGATCGACAAGGTTTATGTTCTTCTATTCAAGACTGCTGTGGAACCCTTAGATCACCACCAATGAGAAAAGTTGATCCAAATCTTTAAAAAAAGACCATCTTCAGTTAGAACCATCTTCTTTCGATTCCTCTGTCATGTATTCACACTATTTATTTCGATTTCAATGTGTTAATCTCCCAAAGACCAAATCTTTGATACAAATCAAGAACAGGTTTTGTGACTCATATAGCTTTTGCCAAAAAGAAATGCTGACGTAAGCCAAAAGAAATGCTGACGTAAGCCTGTCTGTTTAGGACATGTAGAGTTTGGTAATATTAATAACGAGTCAGATTGGAACCAAAACATAGCTTTGTGTTCTTTGTTTCGTTGTCTTTAAACCCAAAACCACATTCAAGAATCAAAGCAACAAAAAAAACAGATCGCAAACGAAGAGTGACAACAGAGCTTTACAATGGATCAATCACAGCAGCGCACAGTCACCGCTCCTTCATCTTCTCGATCGTACCAGTTCCATCCTGCGCGTGCCAAGATCATCGACCTCTTCAATCTCTACTTAGGGGTATGCATCAATCTCTTTCTCCATCTCCTCCCACTTTGAACTTTCTCGCTGAAAAATTTCACCTTTTGACAGAGAGGAAGCAGGCAAAAGCCAGATGAAGCTGTACGAGATCCTCCGTATGTTTCTACGATCCTTACCTCCTTCATTTACATCGATTTGAGATATAAAGACCCATTCTTTTTTTAATAGGAACAAGTCTCAGAAGCGTGTTCATGCTCCTAGTAGAGACTTACCACCTGGAAACGAGCAGTTCATTGTGGACTTCGAGCAGCTTCAGAGCCAATTCAATGTAAAGCTTTCATCTTTTTTATCTTCTCTTTTGTGAAATAAATGGCGGCTTACATGGAACTCTTATTCAGGACATAGATCAATTAAGGGCAATCACGGAATCAGTTTTGGTAACTATGGTGTTGCAGTGTAGCAACCATGCACCTAGAGCTGAGTTTCTTCTCTTTGCCTTGCGTGCATTGTTTAGAACTAGTTACGTTAATTGGGATACCTTTTTACCATCGCTTCTCTCTTCGGTTTCCACTGCTGAAGCGTCACTAAGCCAAGCAGCAACGGCTGGTTCTTCTTCTACTTCTTCACAGTCTTTAGTTCCTATGCCTTCAGCTCATGGTATTGGTTCTCCAGGACCTTCAGGTAATGAACAAGGTTCTGTAACTCCTTTGGCAAAATCTTTGGAGGTCTCCGGGAATGTAAGAGATAATGCTATGAGAAATAGTCAACGTGTAAGAGCTGCAGCTATAAACAGTCTGCGCCAGATCAGTTGCAAGATTATCTTGATTGGCATTGAGTTTAATCTCAAACCCGTCACTCATGCTGAGATCTTCCAGTACATGATGAATTGGCTTGTGAACTGGGACAGGAGAGAGATGGGGACTGAGAAGACTTTAGCTGAATGGTTAAGGAGCTGTTTGGAAGTGATGTGGCTGTTGGTAGACGAGGGTAAATCTCGGATTCCGTTTTATGAGTTGTTGCGCAGTGGTTTGCAGTTTATAGAGAACATACCTGATGATGAAGCCTTGTTCACTCTTGTCATGGAGATACACCGGAGGCGAGATGCGATGGCTATGCACATGCTTATGTTGGATCAACATCTTCACTGTCCAACGTTTGGTACCCATCGTATATCGTCTCAAACACCTGCCAATGTTTCAGTTGAAGCTGTGGCACACCTTCGCTACTCGCCAATTACATATCCAAGTGTACTTGGGGAACCTTTATGTGGAGAGGTGATTAGTTTCATAGCTTAGTTGTGTAATGTACATGCTTTGCATCAGGCAGTGAATTTGAATCCTTTTTCATTTGTTTTTCTTTGGTAGGATCTGGCAATGTCTATTTCACAAGGAAGCCTGGACTGGGAGAGAGCAGTACGTTGCATTAGACATGCTATTCGTACTACGCCGTCTCCAGACTGGTGGAAACGTGTTCTTGTTGTGGCTCCCTGTTATAGACCTTCTGCACAAGCAGGGCCTATCCCTGGTGCCGTTTTCACTTCTGACATGATTTGTGAGGCAATCATTGACAGGATTGTTGAGCTTCTTAAGCTGACCAACTCAGGCAATGTTTGTCTTTCCCTATCATGTCTTTGATCTGTCTTGTTATTAACTTGGTATCTGTTGCTTTTCCCTTCTCTCTATGCAGATGCAAATTGCTGGCAAGAGTGGCTCGTTTTCTCAGATATTTTCTTCTTTCTAATCAAAAGTGGGTGTACTGATTTTGTTGATTTTGTTGACAAGTTGGTCTTACGCCTTAACGGTGATGATAACCATATTCTTCGAACAAATCATGTGACCTGGTTACTTGCACAAATAATACGCGTGGAGCTTGTGATGACTGCTTTGAACTCCGATCCTAAAAAGGTCGTTGCTCAATAACAATGATATGTTTTTCCAGCTGCAGTTCAGTTCCTTGTACTTCCTTTTCTTTGAGATTGACATCACAGCTTATGCTACATTTGGGTTTTGTCTCAGGTGGAGACTACTAGGAAGATCTTATCATTTCACAGGGAAGATAGAACTGATCCTAATAATCCTCAGAGTGTGTTGCTTGACTTCGTAAGCAGTTGTCAGAATCTACGGATTTGGTCACTAAGCGCAACAACTAGGGGATACCTAAACAATGACCAACTGTTGAAGGGAAAACAGATTGATGAGTGGTGGAGGAGCAAAGGTAGATCCTGACAACTGTTTACCAAGTAAGACGCTTAGAGAAAACTCCCCTCTCATTATGTTTCTTGTTTGTGGGTTTTCAGGAGAGCGCATGATGGATTATATGAATTTAGATGATAGGTCGATTGGCATGTTTTGGGTTGTTTCCTATACCATGGCACAACCTGCGTGTGAAACAGTGATAAACTGGTTGTCTTCAGCTGGCATGGCTGAGTTGCCAGGATTACAACCAAACGAAAGAGTAATGATGATGCAGGAAGTGACCCCATTACCCATGTCATTGTTATCTGGCTTTTCAATGAACTTGTGCTTAAAATTGGCCCTTCAGATGGAAGAAGCTTTGTTTGTCAGCCAGGTTTGCTTACCACTTTGTCTCACAATGATATTTTATATTTGTTAAGTGATGCAATGATCTGGCTCCAGGTTGTTCCTAGCATTGCAATGGTTGAGACATACACAAGATTGCTCCTCATTTCCCCTCACTCAATGTTCCGTTCACATTTCAGTGTAAGCTATTTGGTTCCTTCTGATGTTCATCATCTTGTGCTTATAGGCGATTCATGAGATTGGTTAACTTTTTGTAGCAATTGGCCCAGAGAAATGCTTCTCTGCTAAGCAAGCCTGGGGTGACTTTGCTTGTTCTTGAGATTCTGAACTACCGTTTGCTTCCGCTATACAGGTAGAAATGCTTCTCTTCTACACTTCTCAGCTGGGTCATTGATACTTATTGATGCACCTTTTGCAGATACCAAGGGAAAAGCAAAACCTTAATGTATGATGTTACTAAAATAATCTCTGCACTGAAAGCAAAACGTGGCGACCACCGTATATTCAGACTAGCCGAAAACTTATGCATGAATCTCATTTTATCACTCAGAGACTTCTTCTCTGTGAAACGGGAGGGAAAAGTAAGTGTTAATAACTTTCCCTTGTGCCAGGGTGATTTGGGTGTTAATAACTGTTGTTGTGTTACTATCACCAGGGGCCAACTGAGTTCACTGAAACATTGAACCGCGTAACCATCATGACTCTTGCTATCACAATCAAAACTCGTGGTATCGCAGATGCTGATCACTTGGTTTATCTGCAAACCATGTTGGAACAAATACTGGCGACGAGTCAGCATACTTGGTCAGAGAAGACGCTGCGCCATTTCCCATCTCTTCTCCGTGACACTTTGAATGGAAGGGTAGACAAGAGGAGCTTGTCGATTCAGACGTGGCAACAGGCTGAAACAACTGTGATAAACCAGTGCACTCAGCTTCTTTCACCGTCTGCTGACCCTGCTTATGTAATGACATACCTCAGTCACAGTTTTCCTGAACACCGTCAGTATCTATGCGCTGGTGCTTGTATGCTGATGCAAGGCCACCCTGATAACGTCAACAGCGCAAATCTGGTTTGTTTTCCTTAGTCTCTTCCAATGTTCTAGGCAAATTGGATTTAGCCCAATTGATTTTCTTATAATCCTATTTATGCAACTCAGCTTTAAATCGATCTAATTAGTCTAAATTATGTTAAATTAAGCAATAATGTTAGTGTAAATGTAAAATATGTAAAAAATAAATGAATAATTTGTTAATTCCTAGGCTCCGCCTATAATCCAAATAATCTACCTAGTAATTAATCATCTAATTGCCTAATGATTTCTTGAACATTGGTCTCTTCAAACTTGTGAACAGATTGTTAACTGATAGTTGTATGATTGTTCCTTATTATCAGGCACGGGTTCTGAGAGAGGTTTCACCTGAAGAAGTCACTGCTAACATATACACTTTGGTAGATGTTTTGCTTCACAAAGTTCATGTAGACCTTCAGAGAGGACACAATATAAAGGTTCCTAGATTGACCGAGCTCACTTTTTTCATTACTTGATCCTTTTTCTTACATTGCATCTTGATATATTTTTCAGGAGATTCTAGACAAGCACGACGCAAATCTTGCGTTTTTCTTTTGGACACATGAAATGCTTCCTCTCGATATTTTTCTTCTGGCGCTCATTGACCGTGATGATGATCCACACGCCTTGATACTTGCAGTATGTCCATGCTTTTACTTGAAATAAGTGTACAAAATTTCTAAGGATTTTGTTTTATGATTTGTTTTCAGAAAATTCTACTTGAAAGGCCAGAGCTTATGCAGAGGATTAACGTCTACTGCGCAAACCGTGGGCCTCCTGAGCATTGGCTTTTCACACAAGTGTTTAAACGCAATGAACTCCAGAAGGCTCTTGGTAACCATCTTTCTTGGAAAGACAGGTAACAAAAGCTCACTTTATTACATGACTTGATTGCTTGACTGGTTTTGTTGGAATCCAAGTATCCAACCATCAATGAGAACTTAGCAAACTTGTGTATGACCTGGAAATGTGTTTATATTGCTTCTTTTTTGGCGATTTTGTGTGCATTCTTTTGAACTTGGGAATGTTTTGCCTTTTCTAATTGTGTTAAACACAGGTATCCAACGTTCTTTGATGATATTGCGGCACGGTTGCTTCCAGTTATCCCTCTAGTGGTGTACAGGCTCATCGAGAACAATGCAATGGATACAGCTGATAAAATTTTGACTGCCTACTCTCATTTTCTGGCTTATCATCCTCTCAGATTCACGTTTGTCCGTGATATACTCGCCTATTTCTATGGTCATCTTCCCGGCCAACTTGTTGTGAAGATTCTCAGAGTCCTTGGTCTCAGCAAGGTACTTGAAAAGAAGAGTCAGTCTTTCTTTGGTTCTGAAAATAATGTCATTTTCCTTTTCCTGCAGATTCCATTCTCTGAATCATTCCCTCAGTACATCAGCAATCCTAGTTCCCCTACATGCCCACCTCTGGATTACTTCGCCACACTTTTACTGAATCTTGTAAACAATGTTATACCTCCACTTAGCAGCAGCAGCAACTGTAGCTCAAGGTCTGGCTCAATGGCAGACATCTTAAACAGCTCAGCGAGGCCTCTTCATGGAAAAACTCCAGGAGCATCTCAGCCCGGACCAGCAAACGCCTCTGAGGGACAGAAAGCATTCTATCAAATCCAGGACCCTGGAACTTACACTCAACTTGTTCTTGAAACGGCCGTGATTGAGATCCTCTCGCTTCCTGTCTCCCCTGCTCAGATTGTCTCTTCTCTTGTCCAGATAATTGTCAACATACAGTCCACCCTTATTCAATCTGGCAACGGCTTCCACGGCGCTGCAAACGGGGTGGGGCAAGGTTCGGTACTGCCTACGTCTCCCTCAGGAGGGAGCACGGACTCCATGGGGGCAAGCCGGTCCACTTGTATGAACACAGCGAGCTTTGTCTCTAGAAGTGGTTATACATGTCAACAACTGTCGTGTCTGTTGATTCAAGCTTGCGGTCTTCTACTGGCTCAGCTCCCTCCAGATTTTCACACGCAGCTTTACATGGAGGCTTCACGTGTGATAAGGGAAACGTGGTGGCTTACTGATGGGAAGAGGTCCCAAGGTGAGCTAGACTCGGCTGTTGGATATGCTCTGATGGATCCTACATGGGCTGCTCAGGATAACACCTCAACCGCCATAGGTACACACTATATATAGCTTCTGTAATCCATAGGTGAATGTTTGTTTGTTTTTTACATGTGTATCGTTTTGTCTTGTTCCAGGGAATACAGTCGCCTTGCTTCATGCTTTCTTCAGTAATCTCCCACAAGAATGGCTTGATGGCACGCATCTCATCATCAAGAACCTCCGGCCTGTGACGTCTGTGGCAATGCTCAGAGTTGTATTCCGTATTATGGGACCACTTCTCCCGAGGCTTGCAAACACACATGCTCTCTTTAACAAGGTACTCTTAAGGCTCCTACCCATGCAAACTGGTCTTACAAACCTCAGACTATGTGTTTCTTTCTGGTCTAATTTTTGACTTTGGTATTCTTTTCTGTTTCTCAACAGACACTAGCCCTTCTCTTGAGCACAATGGTAGATGTTTTTGGAAAAAACTCGCAGACACAGGTCTCTGTTGAAGCATCCCAGATTGCAGATCTTATCGATTTCCTGTGAGCTTCTTTAATACCTGAACATGGATTCATTCTCTTTATCCGAATAACAAATCATATGATTACTCAAATGATAAGTTGTTTGAGACACCATGTTGTTCAAATGGTTGCAGACACCATGTTGTTCACTACGAGGGACAAGGAGGAGCAGTTCAAAGTAGCAGCAAGCCGAGACCAGACATCTTGGCGTTAATCGGAAGAGCAGCAGATTCTCTCCGACCAGATGTACAACACCTTCTCTCTCACCTCAGAACTGATCCCAGTACGTCCATATATGCAGCTGCTCATCAGAATACCGCAAAGACTAACACCTCATAGATATAAAACTCAGATGATATGTTGTGTCCGTGATGGAGGCAAAGTTGGTAGAGCTATAGAAAGAAGCACATAAACTGATTTCATCTACTGATAAGTTTGGTCAATGGTTACAACTATTGTTTATGTGTATTGTATATATGTATTAACGTTTTGTTTCTGTTTACTTCCACTACTAGTAAACTATAAAATAGCTCTTCTTCACGGAGACTAGTCTGATTGTTTGATATGAATATGCATGTCATCATAACTATACTTTCTAAATGTTAATCTGAATATTACACATATGTTTACAAAAAAACTAACCCTTTTCATAAAAGATATATACACAATAGACACATAAGTATATCAATTTGTAACGTTGAAGGTGATGAGTGTTTAACGTTTGTCTTTCTTTTTATGAGAAGAAGATAATCGTTTGTTCTCCAGTTTTCTGAAAATGCTGCCATCGTAGGCTCCTTTTACTGCCTCTCTCGTCAATAAACCATCTTTATTTTTGCATAACTCATATAATATTTTCCATTCTGCGTATGCTGCAATCCTGTGTATTTTAAAAACATATATATATATATATTTTTTCAAAAGCTCTTAAAACATGGTTAAGTTTCTCTAGAATTAAAATATATATCAGAACAAATAAAGATGTCACTAGTAATGAATCTAATTCATACTCAAAAACTATCTCAAAAGTAGTAGATTATCACACACCTATATATTAACTTCATTTCCTCTCAACTATATATGATTATTCGATACACTTCCTTGTGAAGACTTTGATACTATATTAGCAGTGAACCTAATTTACACTCAAAATCTATCTTAAAAATGGATGCGACTTAGTATCAATTTGCTATAAATAAAAAAATAAGTAAAAATAAAAATAAAAAACAACGAACCATCCACCAAAGTCTCCAGGGTCTCTGTTAGACTTAAGTAATTGAAGAACTTCGTTGTAGGTGAGAGCATTTAGATGTGAGCGAGCATGCTTCCTGAATATTTCATCGAACTTCGATTCCACAAATCTGCATGCAGTAATTTTGTAAAGTTGGAGGGTTTTTACCTTTTTACTGAGAAAAGATGAATGAACTAAACCTTCCGTTCTTGTCGTATGCGTCGGTGTGACTACCATGGATGCCAAACCGACTATTCTTCACTTCTATTGGAAACAACGGCGAGAATCTCATTCCCTTTTTAAAAATTCACATTAATGGTTTATAGAGATTTTTTTTTTTGAAAACTCTTTACATAGATTGTTTGCATGTTAGAACCTCAAAACAAATCAAGTACAATTTACAAAAGGAAAAATTTCATAAAAACATTCAACTAAATTTTATTAAGGTTTTTAATACTCATACTATTTTGATATATCGCATCTAATTATTTTACTTGTTTTAATACATAATTTTTTTTTAAATTATGCGCATTTTAATATTAGAATTTTATATATTTTAATAAAAATACTAACAAGTTTAAACAAAATTTTAAAAATATATAAAATTTACAACAAAAAAAAATCTCAGAAAATTCTAATTTTATTTTTGTGTGTGAGAAATAAAAGTAACTAAATTTGATATTAAAAGGGGCACAATTTTAGGAGTTTGTGTATTAAAATGAACAAAATAATTAGTTGAAGTATTAAACTGGATAGTGAAAAAGTTTGGATATTAAAAAATTTAACGAAATTTAATTAGAGTATTTTATGGAATTTTTTTTTTACAAAAAAATATATAATACCATTATTACCACTATAACGATCGATATATTTCATTCATTGCCTAAAGTTATAATGAACTTGTCGTGGCCGGTTCAGGGATTTTGGAACTATAGACATTTAGTAAGAGTGAAATGTAAAGAATTTAAACAATTCGAAGATTCATATCTATATAAATTACTTTTTAAAAAAGTAGTGGCCAAGGGTAATATTTCACAGAGATTTTCTCATAACCGGGCATGCTTATAGTATGCTTGGTCACATTTCAAGCACAACATTAAATAAAAAAAAAGAGAGAATACCGGACGGGTTTTCCGGCTAAGACCCATGTTGATCAAGAGACCAGCAAGAGCTGACAGGAGACGCCCTGCCCCCATCGCTCTAAATCCTTTTACATCAACCCAATCAAAATTATGATTTTAAATTAACATATTGACTAAGTAAGCTACACAATACACATGAAGAGAGCTCATTCATATTCAAACATTTGATTACTTGCTAACTTATACCTTGGTAGGTTTCCCAAGGATAAACGATGCCGTCTCCGTTCCTGTCGAAGAAGGCTACATGTTTCTCCAATGCATTATATCCTTCTTTACCAGATTTTCCTCCTACATAAAATAATAACCCCAAAAATATTAATTTATTTACTCCTCTTTTTTTTTGAATTACTAACTAAAGAAATCAAAACCTCCAATCTGAGAAAATTAGATAGAAGTGTACACTACCTTTCTTTTGTGAAGGAGCCATGAGAACTAAGATGGAAGTTAGTAAGGACACAAGTTAACATAAGCCTTCCTTCTTGTTAGGTTTGGATCTCTCTTTGTATTTATATAAAACAAATAGAGATGGAAGACAATTAATGTTAATAGTTTTCTATAAAAACAAAGATATGATTAAAATGTATATCTATATTAGTGTGTATCTTTGTACAAATGTGTCCACAACATGTATAGATATGCGTAAACGCGACTCTCATTAAAGCATAAGGATGGGAGAAAGTGTGAGACACTCTTGTAATATTTCTTTCTCACTTTCCTTTTAATTTTACTATCGGCCCTTTCTTCACATACACGGTACTATCAAATATGAATTCTGCTTGCTCATCAATTCGAATGTAATTGTTTTCTTGTTTATTTGTTCTTAACTACAATATGATATAAGTAGTACACTGTCCATCGTTTTATTAACATAACATATAGGCGCATGATTGAGAATACTGTGGATTACACCAGTTCACTGAACAAAACTCATCCAGGAATGTACGAACTAAGAAAAGAAAGTAGAGGGTATAAAGTTTATTAAGAACATAATCACATGTGCTCTTGTATATAATCTCAAACAAGAGTGTGACATTAACTTGTAGGCAAAAGCTTCAAATGATGTTGTTTATGTACATTGTCCCTCCCTCAGTCCCTTGTATTATTACTACAAATGGCTGTCTGCCTCCCAACCTCTCTCTTTACATCACACAACATTTAGCTGGTCCCTTTGGATCTGGCCTAGCTTCCTCTGTACCTTGACAAACAAGACTTTGATTAGAGGAAGTCCTAAGACTTTGATTAGCTTCCATCACCAAAAACAAACACCATCAGCAAGTTGTTTCTTTTATTATTAGTGTCCACTCTAATCAAGAGATGTAGCTACAGAGGATTTGGAGTAAACCCATCTCAGAAGAAGCAGCTAAAAGTCATGGATCATTTGCAGTAAAGGCCACACGAACAACTAGTTACTTTAGGGCAACAACTAGTTACTTTAGGGCACATAGAGAGAGATATTACCCAAAACATAGAGACAACAAGTAGATTAAGACTCTTAACATGAAAAAAGCAGTCAAATTTTCATCTTAAATTCTTAATCAAATCAAACACAGAGAATGTGAGGGCCGAGAATGGTGCCGGTCCAAGATTGCATATAGACATCATCAGCATCATGCAATAAAAATATTAATGTTTTTATTTTGATACAACAATAATTTCTGTTTCAGGTTCTTTTACGCTAGGATATTGTCCATATATCACTGGGCCTAAAGGCCCACTTATCTGAACACATTAAAAGCCCAAATGATAAAACCTTTCTCCACTTCTCTAAAAAAAAAAACCCTAGCCTTTAAGCTCCCTCTATAAAAACCTCTCTCCATCACAGAAACTCCCTACCTAGATCTGACCAAAATGGCGACGGCGTTGAAGAAGAACAGGAAGAAGAGAGGCCACGTCAGCGCCGGACACGGACGTATCGGGAAGCACCGCAAGCATCCAGGAGGTCGTGGTAACGCCGGAGGTATGCACCACCACCGTATCCTCTTCGACAAGTACCATCCTGGTTACTTCGGGAAGGTAGGTATGAGATACTTCCACAAGCTCCGTAACAAGTTCTACTGCCCCATCGTCAACCTCGACAAGCTCTGGTCTCTTGTCCCTGAGGATGTGAAGGCCAAGGCTGGTAAGGATAAGGTGCCGATGATCGATGTGACGCAGCATGGGTTCTTTAAGGTTTTGGGGAAAGGGCATTTGCCTGAGAATAAGCCTTTTGTGGTGAAGGCTAAGCTTATTTCGAAGACTGCTGAGAAGAAGATTAAGGAGGCTGGTGGTGCTGTTGTGCTTACTGCTTAAGGTGTTTAGGTTTGGTTTTAAAAGTTGTTGTCTTTAATTTGTTTCGTTGGACTTAAAGTTTGTTGCTTTTTGGATATTTTCGAATGATGGATTATATAATCGTTATCTGGAGTATTGTGTTTAGGGATCATTGCATTGGATTAAGAAAGTTAAGGCCTTTCATTAGATTTCACTTTCACTTGCATGTTAGTTTGCAGAGATCTTGCGTGTTATTAGTAATGGGTTAAGTAATAGTTATTTGGAGTTTGAATGTGGTTTTGATGTTTGATTGAGTCGTATTAAAAAAAGTGTGGACCTTTACTTGAGTTTTATTTGCATGTTAGTTTCGTTTTGCCTTATTGATGATTCCATGTTAGTCTCCTTTCACGTTCTTGTTCATAATTAGTATTCTACACTCTTGTTGTCATATGATCCATTCAAGATTCAATGTTGGTCTCATTACTCATTCTTGTTCATTGATAGTCTTCTGCATTCTTGGTCTCATATGATTCATTTGAGATTGCATGTTTGTTCTCATTTTGCGGGTTTGTTCCTTGTTAGTTGTTACTCGTCTACATTCAAGATTCCATGTTTGTCTCATTTCTTTTTTTTTGTTCCTTGCTAGTCTTCTACAAACTCTTTTTTGTCAAATTATTCATTTAAGATTCTATGTTAGCTTGTCGTTTGCTATTTAATCTCCATTCATTTCTAAAACTACCAAATTCTTGTTTTAGTTTGCTCTTACAAGTAGACGATGTGTGCTTAAACTTCAAGCTCAAATATTTCGTAATGTGACATCATGTCGTATAACAAAGTTTATCCTAACGAGAATGAGAAGCTCTGTTTTTTGTCAAGAATGAATTGGTGTAGTCTGTTTCAATTACGAATCAACATTGACTAGCTCAATGACCATTTGTTTTGATGGTTCTCGCAAGTTGAATAGTCTAAATCTTCTTCAAATTTTTGATATCCTTGACCTGTTTTGCCTAACCATTTCCTTATTCTAGCCTCTGCCAATGAAGCCTAAAACACATTCATGACAATCTTTTAGCTTCACATCCTTAAGACTGTACAGAGAAACAAGAAATGCTTCTCACCTCCCTCTCTCTCTCTCTCTCTCTCTCTCTCTCTCTCTCTCTCTCTCTCTCTCTCTCTCTCTCTCTCTCTCTCAGTTGGTATTATAGATAATGGAGAGCAGAACAGCTGTGATTATTATAAAATTAGTTATATTATCACAGATCAACCCACTGGCCTAACTTAATTCCATTAAGATAAAAGATCTTATATGTTTCCAATTTGAATATGGAAGTAAGAGAGAGAGAGAGAGAGAGAGAGAGAGAGAAATTATAGTACTAGATAGATTTAGCTTTAAAGGGTGTAGCTGAACACAATAGTTGTTCATCTTTATAACAAGAAGAAGATAGAAGTAATCACATTCTGGAGTAACCAAAGTTATTATCATACTGAGTCATGAACTAGTCGTTGAACTTCTTGAAACTATACATGATCTCAGGAATCTCTTCTTCCACAGGCAAGATGGTTGTCCTCAGATGGAACACACTCAAAAGAAACCAAGTTGTTATATAACAAGAGATCATCAAACCAATTCCTTAGTTGCTGTCTTTACCCTTCTTTTTGTTCAAATGCAAAGCCAGGCACTGTGGATATCCATGTGGCTTCTAAGAGCTTGAGACAGTAGAAAACATCTGGGACTTTTCCAGCTTGGAGAGCTCCCTGTGGTAACCGTATTTGAGGAAACGAATACATTGCACCTAACATATATACACACAAGAATCAGTAACAACAAGAAGTAATAAACTAATGTTTATGCTTCATCACCTTCTGTGAAATTGCAGACAACGTTTTTGCAGCTGTTAATCCATCAGTCATGATCTTTGCCCTTCTTCTCAAAGATTCAAGAATCCCCTTGCTAGAGAAATGTATAAAATGAGATTATTAATGATTCAATCCAGGGATGATGATGATGATGATCACAAGTGCTTAAGTGGCTTTATGTATAAACCTTTCACGGGTGAATTGGTCGTATGAAAATGTCTTCAGGCTTTGGAGGACTAACCATCAAACCCATCTGCACCATTTCATATCACTCTCAGAACATACCTATGACGTATTTATACAGAACTAAAATCAACACTACGTTAAGAATTTTAACTTACAAAGATCTGCGCAGAGACATTAGGACTCAGGGGTATTGATGCAACCTTGTATTATCTCTTCAACAACCTGCATCATGTTTTGACACATAACATAAGTAACATAACAAAGGCCAAGACAGAGATAAAGACAAACCCTGGGAGGGATGTTGTTGGTCATCTCAAAGTATCCACCACATTCTCCCCAATAACCTTTAGAGATAGTGTGGAAAGATACAAGCTGGACTTCCTTGCTGAACGGCGAACCCATATGCATCAAAACCTTTTTTGTGTGTTTGTAAGAATGTTCATGTTAAATGACTGACTATAAAATCAGATACAAGTTTCAGTAACATGAAAGCAAAGATAGAAAACTTTCATCTTGGTATATGTTCTGCTGATAAACCTCATCTCCCAGAAGAACCAGCTTCTCGTTATAGCAGAACCGCAATATCTCGCTTAAGTTAGCTTCATTTAACACTGACCCGTTGGGTTCCCAGGGTTAATGATCACCATTGCTCTAACTGCCTTGACAATTGCAAGAGAAGAGGGAAACAAAGAATGCTCACTGAGAACATGCCTGAGAAACGGATTGTCTAAGGTTGTTAACATCAAGCCCCAAGTTTTCAGACTTATCAAGGTAGTAAGGAACAAGAGAACCACCTAACAGTGATATGGTAGATGAGTAGAGTGGATACTGTGGAACCGGAACAAGAATCTACAAAATTATAAATGAAGTTTCAGGAATAAAAGTAATAGCAGATACTAGGACATATTAGGACACAACATTACCCGTCTCTCTCACTGCGTATAACATCTTAAGCTAGATGAGCTTCCAACATAAAATCAACTAGACTTTGACCCGCACGTTCGTACGGGTAACTTTTCATTTTTATATCTTTTGAACTTAAAAAATTATATTTGATTTTCTTTGTTACTAAACTAATGATTGTTTTATATAAAAAACTGATAATTTTGATGAGATTATTTATAAACTTTTTAACATATTTTATCATAATTAAAAATAATTTTTAAATTTATAACTAAAATTAATTTTTAGTATCTTAAATGAATTAAAACAATTAAATTTTCGAATAGAATATTTTATAAATAGCACTTAAATTAAATGTTAGCTATATTATATTATATTTTATGTACTCATTTTTAGATAATATATTATTGTAAATTTAAAATAAATAAATAAATAGATGATATATAATTGTAGATATAAAATTTTAACATATATTAACAATTTTATTTAATTTTTTATTAATATTACATAATTTTAAAATTTTACTCTTTTTAAATGGTGAATAATATTTTAATATTTTTAAATGGTGAATACTATTTTATTTATTTATTTAAATGAAATTATTTTTGTAAATATGCTAATTTACCAATTTAATATCATTTTCATACTTAATTCATAGATTACTTTTATTTTAATATAATATAGAAAAAATTTATAAAATATCATATAATTTTATTTTATTTTGTTTTATAATAATTTTTATTTAAAATTAATTATAATAATATTATATAATTAATTACGAAATTATTTAATTTATTAATTAAAAATATTTAAAAAATTAGTAAGATTTTGTGAAGATCTTCTTAACAGATTTGTAATTTATTATCTTTATAATTCTTAATATTTTTAGAAACCTTATATTTTCAATATATTAATGTAAATAATCAAATATATGTAATTATAGAAATGGACTTATTATGACTTTTTATGGTAGATAAAATTGTACTTCTCTTTTAATAGAAAAGATTGGTGATAAGTGGTGTGGCTCATCTATCTCATATATTAAAAAACATCCCTTTTAATTTCCAGTGTGAAATATTTGTTCCTAATATGCCAATGATGGTTATTTGAGCGTTAATCTCAGAATGCTTGAGTAAGGATCGATGGATCGACTTTGGATTGAATCGATAATGGATCGCGTTGGATTGTTTAGATCTTGCTCTAATACTACGTTAAACTAGATTGACTTTCAACCTAAAATCAATTGGTGATAAATGAAATAGTTTATCAATCTTATATATTAAGAAAGATCTTTTTTAACTTCCAATGTAAGACATTTGTCCCTAGTATAACACAGTTCAAAATCTGCATCACACCTTTGCTAGCTCCATCAGTGAGAAATATGACCTCTAAGAGCATCATTATCCCTAAGAACCCCAAATGGGGTTCTTAATTTTTTTTTTTTTTTTTACTAAATTTAAAAAAAAAAAAAATCACCATGTGTCAGTAAGGCCCGCGAACAGTGTAAGAAATCATCAAAAACAGGTTTTTATTTAGAGATTTTAGAAAATGGTTCTTGCACTGTTCGCGGACCCCACGTGGGGTCCGCGAACAGTGCAAAAAACTCATTTAAGAAATTGGGATAAAAATGGTCTAAGGTCATTGTGATATCAAGAGAAGATCTGCATACACACCTTTCTCCCCAAATTCGAATTTTTTTTACAGTTATATAAACTCTAATTAATAAAAGAGAAATATATCATCATTCATCATTATCTGACTAATCTAACATTACGAATAAAAACATTTAAAGATTGAAACATAAGTTGACATGTTTGAATTAGAACCAGATATAATTACAAACATCTTGCATCTACATACACACACAAGCTCTTCCCCCTCTCATTTTTTTTTTACGTAAACCGAAATTACTTAAAATTGTAGAAGTAGAACAAAGAAACAAACCCATAAGATCAACATGTTTTTCTTTTAATTTCTTTATCCAGAATCCACAATTATCCTTAGTAACTCAAAGCTTAACGAGGGTGGAAAGCGCCAAGCAATTATCAGCCATTTTATACAAAACACCAGCTGATTTATAAACAACGTTAATCTCCTTACTTCCCTTCATTGCCTCGCTGCAAGTATCATAGTCCATTAACGCAGCGCTAAGGTTAATGTTGAGGCTCAAGCCATCATTCTCCTTAACGTTCTTAAGGGCCTTGTCCAAATTATCAAAGGCGCTATTGAAGTTGGACAAGCAAGTCGCGACTCCTCCGTCAACTACTTTCACCTCTTTCTTGGCGATATCTCTTGCATGCCTCGTCCTCTTCATTAGCTCTCTTATGGCCACATCCGTCGCTGCGTTCACGTTCTTTTGACCATTAATGGTGCCTCTGCACAGTGCCGGAAAATCCGTCACCATGCAGGGTTCGCTGAGAGAAGGCATCAACGCTGCGGCCGCGCTTTGGCATAAGGCAAGGAGGAGGAAGATCGCTCCGAGGACGGTCGTGTTGAGACTGATTGCCATTGTGTGTTTGTGATTGAACACGAGGTGGTAGATTAGGTTTATATATGCGCATGCAAAATGTTTTGTTATATTTAGTAAGTTTTTGTGGAAATGATCTGAGTGAAATGCCACCGGAACATATCTATTTTGGTATGCTTGTTAGTTAGGTACGATAATGGTTATTGTTTTGTTGTTCTGTTTATTTTAAAGATTTGTTTTAACATATAATTTTTCTGTGTAACTGAGTTGAGTTTCAGTTACATGTACAGTTTTAGATCAACCTATATATATATATATCTAACGATTAACTAGATAACGATAGTATGAAAATTCATCAAGTTTGGACCTTTCTGCTGTCTCGTAAAAATACTTAACTTTGTTATGATCTTAAAAATAATTAATATAAAAAGTTAATAACAAAGATAAAAAGATGTCTTCGTCAAAGTGTGTGAGCATCATTATTACTGGTTCTTAGAATAAAGTTTTTAGCGGAATATATGAATATGTTTCTTAACTTTAACTAAAAAAACTAAAAAACTGTCCGGTTCTTAATTTTTTAATTTAAAAGTTAAGAAACAGTTTCATATATTCCGCTAATAACTCTATCCTAAGAGCATCATTATCCACATAACCTCATATGGGTTTCTTAATGACTTGTTTAATAATAAAAGTTAGTTAAGAAAGTTATTTAAGAAACCCATAAATTTTGTGCTCCATTGGGAGTTTCTTTGTAAGAAGTCAGAAACCAAAGAAAGGAGCTTTTGATTTATGGGTTCAGTGAAGTCCTTCAAAGGATATGGAAAAGTAGACGAAGCTCAAGATCTAGCACTGAAGAAAAAGACAAGAAAACGTCTGATTCTACTAACCATCTCCGGCGTAATCCTAATCACGGTAATAATCGCCGCGGTGGTCGGCACCGGTGGTCCTCAACAAGAACAAGAACTCCTCCGAGCCGACACCGAGTTCACCTGAAGCCATTTGCAGCGTGACACGTTACCCTGAATCTTGCTTCTACAGTATCTCAAAGCTTCCATCTTCCAATTCAACAGATCCAGAGATCCTGTTCAAGCTCTCTTTGAAAGTAATCATCGACGAGCTCGATGGGATCTCCGATTTACCGGAGAAGCTATCTAAGGAGACGGAGGACGAGAGGATCAAATCCGCGACGGCAACGGAAGGCTTCGACGGCGACACAAAGGCTTCGATGCTTTTCACAGAGAAGAAGGAGAAAACTAGAGAAACCAAATAACAAAAGAAACAAAAGAAAATAAAGAAAGAAAATAAAAAAAAATATGTTGCCTTCTGTGATGACACGTGTCTTAATAACTCCCTTAAAAATCGGTCCCCAAACTGCTCAATTAATAGCCGGTTACCCAACAATTAATTACTTTCCATTTAATTAAATCTGTAATTTTGCTTAAAACCCCCCTTAAGAAACTGCAATAATGATGCTCTAAGAACATCACAATAATCATGTTTAATATCCCATTTATACATAAACTTAAAGATACCAGTTGGATTATCGCGTTTCATATACCCCGTCGTCTTGCGCTTGCCAAAAGCATATGTGACGCTTCCTACTCGGCTACTCCCACATACATCATTTATGAATCTCTCATTTCCAACAAATGCGTTAAATTTCACATGATGCACATTATCAGGTCTTTGGGTAAACATTAATATAATTATTAAATAGAATAGTTTAAACATTATTAAGCTTGAATAGTTGTAATTGTAAATGATGGAAAAATTCTCTAGCAAATTACCTCCCATAAATTGTACCATATTAAAGTTTTTGGGTAAACTCTAAATTTGACAGTAAAAGTGGAATTAAAAGTAAGAATACTTAACTCCGATTGAATCTTTCTACTCTCTACAAGTGAACATTAGTTGTTTTGTTACCTTCGAGTCTATTTATAACCAATGTTCAATAAATCACTACGCGGTAACTATACGCTTTATAGAGGACTAACGATTAGATGGATTATTCGAGGTCTAGATAAGGTCTAGGCGTTAACAAATTATTAATTTATTATATATATATATGACATTTATATGAAATATTTTATTTTTTAAATAGATATATAAAATATTATGATAAATTATCAAAATTAGATATACAAAACAAAAAAAATTAGACAAATTTGTGAATCTATACTAATAATATTGCTTAAATTAACAAATTTAGATTAATTTAGATTGCTTTTAACCGATTTCGAATAATTTAAATTGATTTGAATCTTATATATGGGTATAAATAAGATTTTAGTAAAATCGTTTTGAATAGGACCGAGTTGGGGCGTAGACGTTTCCTAAACGGAAATTTAAAAACTTTGTTTATAACTTCAACATTAAAATGCGTAAAAAGAATAATAGAATCTGTCATTTGGATTAGACGAAGAAGAGGAGGAACATATTAGAACTTATAGTAAAAACATATTAGAAATTATCCCATCTTTGTTATTCTTTTCTCTAAAACTTAATGTATACACACATAATGAAACTCCATTGGTATAGTTTAGTTATTTCAATGACTGTTGTTCCTATTTTAATATATATATATATATATATATAGCATATAAAAAAGTTTGTTTGTATCATTATACCATCAACATCCCTGGATCTTTAAAGGGAAATTGCACTGTATAGCGTCCAAACAAACTATAATTAACTCGTTGACCAATTGTCTTTCTATATCAATATATTGTGTCTATTTTATGTAATAATACCTTTTTACCCTTGTATGCAACTGGTTCAACCTGCAAAATAATATAATTAACATTAATAATTATTACCTGCAAAAATAAATCGTGGCTCTTTGATATTCACTCACTCTCTGTAAGTATTTTTTTAATTTGAGGAAGGTGAATCTATTACTTCTCAGATTTGTGGGATTGTTGATGAAATTATCTCTATTGATGGTGAATGATTGTTATGAATAATAAAGCTTCGAAGACTCGTGTGGTAAACGACAAGACTTGTGCAGTGGAGTTCACATCCATCTATACAATCGACACCATTATCACTGTTGACATCATCACCACCGTATTCGTTTATGCAATTCTTCTCCTAATTTCTACGACTGTATGTTCTTCTCTTCCATCTACTATATCAACAAAAAAAATATCTTCTCTCTGATGTGGTTACATGTACTATCTCCACTGATATCGTTAGATATACTTATCTTTTGTGTGAATGACTCAAAGTTGATCAGAGAAAATGAACATTTTTTGTTTATTATGTTATATTCTATTATATGTATATAGAATAGCAATGTAAAATAATATGTATTATGTTTGTTCTATTCGTATTATGTTTGTTCTATTCATATTATGTAATGTGATATATTTTGTTACTATACTATTTATCATGTTCCATTCCATTTGACGATTACTAAAAAGTGTCATTTTGTGTAGAAATATAGTTTGTAATTTTCAAAATTCTAACTATAGTTACATGTTTTTAAACCTGTAAAAATCGTACTATGATTAAACTATATAATTTAATATTACATAATAGTATGTACTTTTATAGATTTTGATATTTGTGTTGAGGGTTTATATTTGGATTAGGGTTTAGTGACTAAGGTAGGGTTTAGTATCTAGTATTTAGAAGGTGTGTATGTGTGTGGGGGGGGGGGGGGGGGTATGGTTAGAGTTAGCATTAACTTCTTCCATGCAATCATAGACATTTCATAATCACTAATATGTACTATGTTATTTATTTGTCCCATTCTATTTGGGTTTAGGAATTATATTTTGGTTTATAGTTTACTGATTAAGATTTATAGTTTAATATTTACGAGTCGAGGTGGGATTGAGATAAAGTTTAGTATCTAGATTTAAGGGATTGAGATAGAGTTGGTGACCTATACTATTTTACCGTTATGGAATAGAACATTTAAAACTTTTATTTTATCACCTTGTTTACCGTGTTGTTCTCTGCAGATGGATTTACATGGTTGGTAAATGGAATAAATCATTTATTTTAAATATGTTTATATTTTACACCATTCATTTCACTGTCTAGAGTAAAAACTCTTCGATAAATAACATAATGATGTGGCTGCCTCTTCTTCGTTCATATATAATAATTTTAACTTTATATGCATTACAAAAAGAATGATGTCACCTACTCTCTCACTTACAACTGGAAACCTGTTACAGAAAAAGGCAAAATCAGATGGTTTGTGAAATAAGTGGCTGACATTGCATTATGTCAAAATCATTGTCAGTCACCTAATTTGTCTTCCAAATATGGTTATTATGCAAATAAACCCATCTTTAAAAGGGGTCTTTAGCAAAAAAAATATTTAAAATTATAAGAGCCCTACCAAAAACTAAAAAAAGGGTAATAAAAACCACAAAACAAGAACTGATTTCCGTTGGGTCCTTGCATTGTTCGCGGGTTCCTCCGACACGTGGTGGCCCGCGATTGATTCACTTTTTAATTTTTTTTTCAGACAAAAAAAAGAAAAAGAAAACAAAAACAAATAAATGTTGTTATAGACTTTAAAATGTGTTTCATTATAAATGTTGTTTTATATTTTCAATGCAAATATATAACACTTTTCTTTCTATTTTCAGCTTATTAATTATCAAAAACAAATAAAAATGTATTAATTAGAGGTGTAATAAAAAATTAAATATTTTTCTAATATATGTGAATAACCAACATATAAATTGAGACGGAGGAAGTACTACTTACATTTGTACATTTGTACTTGTGTCTTTAACGTGTGCATTTAAGCTTATGTATAATTGTGATTTAATATACATTGTCTGATACTCCCTACGTTTTCGATTATTTGTCGCTGTAGAGTAAAATTTTTGTTTCAAAATAAATTTTGTTTTATGATTTTAATGAAAAAATTATCAATTTTATATGATAATCTTTTTTTATTATTTGAAATGTGATTAGTTTATAGGTAATAATATTTTTATTTAATTAAAAATATGTAACAATAAATATTTTTTTAATTTGTATGCACAAACCTAAAATAAGTAACTCTATCATAAAAGTAGCATATTATTACGTTCAAATAATATAATGATAAACTATGATAACCAGAATTTAACAAACAAAAGTAAACACATGCAGAAGGATTATCTAATCTAATCTATTAAAACTGAAGTACAAATAAGAAATAATCTTTAATTTTACTTAATATTTACAAAAAATGCCACTGATATTATCCTTGTATCCAAACATTAATTCTTAATAAGAAAAAATAAATCTTGGTTAAGTCCATTAACAACTTTTATCATTTGAATTGAAGATTTTATAAAAAAATTATATGTATTTTCTAGTTTTTTATAATAAAAACAGAATTATACATATATATAGCATTAAATTAGTTTTGTTTTTTATTCATATTCATATAAGTTACTCAACTATATTTGAACTATAATTTTCGATTATAATCTAAACTTAATCATTTACAGTAACAAAATCATGTAGCTTTCCATAATAATTTAATGACTAAAATACCATACTAATTTTAATTATAAATTGTTATATATACAAACAAATACAATGTATTATTCATGTGTACGATATATATATCTAATAAGAATAACTTATGTAATTTATAAATATCAAAAAATTTAATCACCATATAATACATATACACAATTTGGTCTAGGACGGATCGAATATTCAAGGTATTTTAGGATATACGGATTTTGATATGCATTCGTCGGATTCGTAAAATTGTTATCCGGATATTCAGGGTTAGGATATTCGGAATAAAATCTGAATACACACGGATAACTGGGTCTGTCTTTTTTTCAATTAAAATAAATCAAAAACTAAATATTAACTATATATTCAGTCTATTTAAAATTATTATTTAAAAAGCCTTAAAATCATTAAAATTTAATAAAATTAAAACTTTAATTATTTTATATAAAAGTATATATAATATACATAGATAACTATAATTAAATTTTAAATATTTAATATCTGAATCCGGATATCCAGACCTAAAATTCTAATATCTGAATTTGTACGTGGATTAGTCGAATCTGTAAAATCACTATCAAGATCCCTGAATATCCGTTTTTCGAAGTGGATGGGATCCCGGATCGGATAACGGATATCGAATATTAAGTTTCCAGTCATATATACAATTATATCAAACAAATTGTTTAAAATATTTGTCATTTATAAAAATAACACCCGCTCACCCAAAGGCTAGTTCTTCTTAAAAGAGACCGTTTCGCTAATTACGGGCTTTACAACTTAGTGTGGGCCTAAAGCCCATAAATAGTGTAAACCCATGAGCTCGTAACCCTAGTATCCTTGGTATATAAACCTCTTGCTAAGCTCAACTCCATCGTTCTCAGACCAAAAATGCAGATCTTTGTGAAAACCCTAACGGGTAAGACGATAACCCTAGAGGTCGAATCATCCGACACGATCGACAATGTCAAGGCCAAGATTCAGGACAAGGAAGGGATCCCACCGGACCAGCAGCGACTGATCTTCGCCGGGAAGCAGCTGGAAGACGGGAGGACGCTCGCGGACTACAACATCCAGAAGGAGTCGACGCTGCACTTGGTGCTCCGTCTGAGAGGAGGAGCGAAGAAGAGGAAGAAGAAGACGTACACGAAGCCGAAGAAGATCAAGCACAAGCACAAGAAAGTGAAGCTCGCGGTTCTGCAGTTTTACAAGGTTGATGGGACAGGCAAGGTTCAGAGGCTGAGGAAAGAGTGTCCTTCGGTGACGTGTGGGCCTGGGACGTTCATGGCGAGTCATTTCGATAGGCATTACTGTGGCAAGTGTGGAACCACTTATGTCTTCAAGAAGCCTGATGAAGAGTGATTATGTGTTATGTTTTCTTTTCCTGTCTTTTTAAAAAAAAATTAATTATCTTTTTGGAACTTATAATTGGCGTTATTATTCGGAATATTTCTGAGATGATTAAAATTATTGCAAGGTTTTGTGTTTATTTGATAGTTGTTTGATAGGGTGATTAGAACTATATAGCTAAGCTTGCTAGTAACTTGGAATATTGGTGACCTTTGACCGTAACAATTGGATGTGTAGCTGAACAAATCTGCTTTTGATCATCTTGTTTGGCTATATAGCTTTAGTTTTTAACGTAATGTATTTGTCTTTTAGTTTGGAAAATTTTTACCTGTTGATATTTTCACATTTGGACTGTGATAATAGTATATTTCTCATCACAAATGTCTTTATTTTGATGTGAAAATGATCACTTGTTTGCTAAGATCGGCTACGGGTTCTTATATAATACTACTTATTTTCTTTCACTTATGTAATTTATTCCAAATGTGTCATTTTTCATAACCAGTGAACTAAAAGTTGGATAGAAAATATGAAAAAAGTGAAAAAGATATGAATAGAAGATTTGAAACAAGATACATGTTTAACTTTGAAATCTTTTAACTTTATTATTGGAGTACTCTCACACCTTCAAAAGTTTTCATTTTTTCTCTCTGCTCAACTTTAAAATGGTCAAAATTTGTAGATTCTTTGGGCTTGGTTGATAAATCAAGATGGGTCTTTGAAACTTGTGGTGACTGGTTTGGGCTGATGAAATGGGTCGCATGGGATTTTCTGCCCAATATAAAAATACATAAATGGATAGTAAATAGAGTAAATGTTACATGTTAAGTCTTTGTCTTGTGGTTGATGACAACATAGAAGATGAGAGTGAGTCAGAGAGAGCAATAAAGGAGAGGGACAGTGGAAACAACATGAGGGAGAGAGAGAGAGAGAGCACTGAAACTTGAGTATGGTTTGAGAGAGAGAGAAGACTTTGGGTAAAATGGTCAAGAAACAGTTAGAAAATTTGGGAGAGAAGGACAAAATCCTAAGATTCCGAGTTACCAAAAGTGATGAGGCTCCTAGAAACACCCGCACTAGTCTCAACTCATTGCACTTTCACTCTCAATCTCATTCCAAACCTAAACTCCAAAGACTGTATTGTGCTTGTGAGAGATTCAATAACTCCCATTTAAAGAGACAACTACACATGAGACAAAGAGGCATTTCTTTCTCAACTTCATTTGTTTTTTTTTTCTTTGTTTCTAACTTGCAGACCAATCCACACACACACCATTTATTACCTACCTTTCTTCTATCTACTGTCTATCTGCTCTTGTGCATCGTGGCTTTCCATTTTACATGTTCATGTAACCCTATACATACTCTGCACCGTCGGTTAAATATACATACCTACCTTGTGTTATTATATTGTTCATCCTAGTTTACTCTTACAATAACTCATCTCATCTTGCACCATTATATGCAGATATATGTATAATGTTTATAAAAAAAAAATTGTGAGTTAAGAGCATCCAATGTATTATTCTATTTTTACTCCAAAATGGAGTTATGTTCTACTCAAATGTATTACTCCGTTTTCATTTCAATAAATATATTCCAAAATGGTTTCACTTTTATTTAATTAATAATTTCTAGTAATATCTACTTATAATTAACAAATTTTACCAATTAACCCCAACTATCTTATGTTTCAAAAATCTCATAAAAATTTAATATACTTAAATTAAAAATTTATTATTAAAAGGTACAATAAATCATAAAAACAAAATATAAGATAACATATATTTTGGTTCAATAATGAGCATTAGAATATTTTTCCTATAAATGATCAACTAATGCATTTCATAATGACTAGTGAGATTATTTATTTTTGATATTCATAAATCGATCACGAAAATTTTGAAATCAGACATTTTCATCTTCTGCAATTTCGAAATCTGGAGGTGGAGCTTCTTTTCCAAGTTCAATTGGTACATCGAGTTCACGCTCATCCTCAATTGTGATGTTATGTAAAATTGTATAATGTAGTCATGATGTCATGTAACACATTTTTTTCAAAAATGAACATGTCTTTTCACAATAGTGAAGCGCGACCGTAGAGTTTCAAATGCACGTTCAACATCTTTCCTACATGTTTCTTATTGTGTAGCAAAATATTATTTTTTTGACTCGTGACATTTGAATAGTTTTCATTATGGTCGACCATTTGTATAAATATCATCCTTTAAAGAAAAGAAGTGCAGAAAGAATCACGATTTGGAGATTCAAAAACAAAATTATACACTAAAAAAACATAAAATTAAGAAAACAAAGTTTTATTTGTGATTTGAGTTCCATACAAAATCCAAATGTCCGTGTGTATATTCCAGCTCAACAAGTGCAATCAAAATGAAATGCTGAATCACAAGATCAACAAGTTTCTTCTAAATCTACTCCGCTTGGGTAATACTTCACCGAACTTAGTAGTTCGAGAATCATTTTACCGGATTATTGAATTACTTATTTTATATTATTTATGTTCGTTTTGAGTTTTTTTTCTTCTTTATGTTATTGTATTTTTTTAAATCTTATTTAATTATGAAATAAAAACACTAACGATTTAAAGGACAATCTCATTAATAAAAAAAAATAGTTTTAAAATGGAATAATTGATATGATTATTTTATAAAGGGAGTAACCCTAGTCGTTATTTCATTTTAGAGTTGAAAACGGAATGAAATTAGAGTAAATATTACTTTAAAATGATGTTTGGAGTAATTAATGGATTAGGGTCGGAGATACCAGACTCGTGTCCAAAACTGGCCTTGGATATATGGATTTGTAAACAATAGAATGACGGAACTCATATGTTTTGTGTTTATGGATTCTTAGTGTGTTTATAATTTAATTGTTCGGACAACTAAATCTTTATGCTAATGATAAACTTTCAAAATGTCATGTATCACGTTAAAATGTATCTGACCTAAGTGAATTGTTAATGATAATATAAAACGGGAACATGTATCTTAAACAAAGAAAAGTCAAGTGAATTGTCACTAGAGCTCGCCAACAAAAAATATTGTGAGTACCACCATCATCATCAGCAATACATACATACTTATTTTATAGCAACAATTTTACAGTATAAGTACACTTAATTTGAAACGGATCGATGAAGTATAATACAGTATATATCATCTACTTTATTTCTTTTCTTTAGAAAGGAAAATGTATTTTACTAAGGAGTTAGGAATGTAATAATTAATAGAAAGAAAAACATTTACTACTCACAGCTCATCGAGACGATGAGGATTCCAATTATTAGAAGTGGGATAGAGACGCACATGCATAATATGAACTGATTAGTGCATTTTAGCATAAATTATTAAATAACCAAAGTATTTTCACATGAACAATAACATATTTGCATTAATGATTAACAATACCTATCTCTCTCTATCTATATATACACACACCCACACACATATATCTCCTATCATTCATCGTACACACACACACACTCTCTCTCTATATCACAAAAATGCCCAACATGACAACACTCAACCAGCTGTTTGATCTGCCGGGGCAGATTTGCCATGTCCAGTGTGGTTTTTGCACCACTATTTTGCTGGTACACCAACTAACGTCTTCTCTTTCCCTCTCTTTCAGTCTACATATTGATAATCACTTGATGAATATACATGTCTTGCAGGTGAGTGTACCGTTCACTAGCCTCTCCATGGTGGTGACTGTGAGATGTGGGCACTGCACAAGCCTTCTCTCTGTCAATTTGATGAAGGCTTCCTTCATTCCTCTCCATCTCCTCAGTTCTCTCTCTCATCTCCATGAGGTTACCGTAATATATATATTCTCTAGCTACATCTATATATACATGGATCATTCTAATTTTTATTTATATGTGTGTCTAGACGGGAAAAGAGGAGGTTACAGCTACAACAGATGGTGTGGAAGAAGAAGCATGGAAGGTGAATCGGGAGAAAGAGACTAATAGTCCAGTGACTTTGGTTACATCTTCAGACAATGATGAGGATGAAGATAAAGATGTGTCTCGTGTTTACCAAGTTGTCAACAAACGTACGTTTGTGTGTGTGTATATATAGTTTGATTTTCGTCAGCTTTGTTTAATTTCGATTTGCTTAACTGATGTTTTTTTTTTGAGTTTATTGTTTAGCACCTGAGAAACGACAACGAGCTCCTTCCGCTTACAATTGCTTCATCAAGTAAGAAATTGATCCGAGAAACTATGTCCATTTAATTTATATAATTTACATGATTATGTACGTTTTTTTAAATTTGTAAAATGGTTTAATTTTGGGGGTTGAACTGGAGCAGGGAAGAGATCAGGAGGTTAAAGGCTCAGAATCCAAGCATGGCTCACAAGGAAGCTTTCAGCTTAGCTGCCAAAAATGTACTTAAAGTTTACTTACACTTAGTTCAAAAAAAGTTTACTTATACTTAATCCTTCAAGAGAAAAAAACCCTAGTCAGCTTAATTGAGATCTAGCTGACAATTTTTTTTTTAATTGTGATTTCAATTCGTTTGAAATGGGGATGGTGAAGTGGGCTCATTTCCCTCCAGTGCAAAACAAGAGAGCTGCCACAGATCAATGTTTTTGCGAGGAAGACAACAATGCACTACTATCATACAATGCTCTGGAGGTAATTTCAGCAACTAATTATGTTTTTACAACTTTTGTATCTTGTTTCAAAACTAATATTCATATACCACCATGTATATTAGCAGACTAGAAAATGTCATTTCCAAAACAAACCAACAAAGCATTAACTAGATCCAAATAGCATCACTCTCAGTATATTTTTCAGAACCCTAGCTACACTAATTATCAAAAAAAATAAATTAATTGATTATTAGTGTGAAATCAAGGAGAGGGGGTAATGAGAATCATTGATCCTCAACTACTATGATGTGTGAAATTTATGACCTAAACCCTTTTATAGTATTGAAGCTCACACTGCACACAGTTCACTTTTATAGAAACCCATTCAACTAATTAAAGCATTCCAGCTGAATTTATGTACATTTTTCAATTAATTCAACTTGAATTTAAATTCATTGTTGAAAATTAATGTTTGGAATGCAGGACCATGAGGTAAGCAATAATGGCTTCCGAGAGAGAAAGGCTCAAAGGCATTCCATTTGGGGAAAATCTCCATTTGAGTAATAACAATTTGGCATATGAAATGTTGATGGTGACTATTTTCTTCTAGGGTTTGGGTGTTCGAGGAGATGTCTTGGGAATGAGCGAGTTTATTCAGTAATTTTGTACTTCTTAGCTTTGAACTTAATTTGGAGAGACAGTGACTCTATAACCGAATCCTATTAGATTATTAATGAATTCATGACTACTTATGTTTTAACATTCCATGAAGCACTTCAGTAAGAATCTTTGTTATAATCTATCATTATGAAGATTGTTCTTGACTTCACCTAATGCTTCTAGGATGGGGAAAAAACTAGACGCATATACTGTATATATACTACTAGTAAATCGTAAATATAAATTAATGTTTCCAAAATTTACATTTAATTGATACAAACACGAAAATCAAGAAACCAAAAAGTCATATCTCATGAGAAAATATATTAGAGTTTCTCTTTTTTTTTTCTTTTGCCAAAAACTTTCAAAAATTACAGGAAGATCTTGTTATATTCTGGGAAATATTAGGTAAGAGAGAACAGAAGTCTTGGCCATCATGAACAGCTTCATCTTAGGTATACATGCATGGTATTGAATATCCCATCTTGAAACAATAAAAACACCACCAAGCCAAGTACAAATTACCTTGTATACGACAAATTTTGTACGTATCATTGTTTATTTTTTTTTAACTAGGCTTATGTACGTATCAATGTTTCATCCTCATATTCGTACGGACGACCGATATTTGGAGAATCTTATAACCATACGTTTCGTATAAGTTAACCAATGGTTTTCGAACTTGGTAGAAGCAACAGCTTTTTAATATTAAGCACCTGGATCCACATTACGACACTCAAACACTATATAGGGAAACTATATTTTTCTTTGTCAACTGAGGGAAACTATATATGCACTGGAAACCTAAAATACCTTGAACTTAATAGCACTTGCATTGTGTTGTGAAACAAATGCGAATCAGCACAAATAAGAAAAAGGAATATTATCCTAGTTTCATTTATACTTGTTGTTTCGCTCGTACATAGAAGCCTAACTATCTTTATATTTACTTACTAATACATGTATTACGAATTTTAAGATCATCATGATAAATTATTGTTTATGCTCTTAAAAAGTTTAAACCAAACATAAAATTATATATATGACAAACTTTTTCATTCCTCATTTCTCAATAAAACAAGAGATAAAGAGCAAAATAGACCTAAAAATTTTTTTGTCCCAAAAATAACACTCAATGAAAAAAATGACTCAAATAAACTTTATTAAATGATGTAAATATATATTTATACCTTTGGGTTAACTAATCTAAACTTATGGTTTAGAGTTATGGGGTGGATGTTTTGGAGTTGAGGTTTAAAAATTAAAAAAAACTAAAATTTTCAAAATAAAAAGGTCTATTTTGGTCATTTTTTCTCTCAAATTCTATTTTGTGACAAAAACTAAAACAAACTATTTGAGAGATTTGCCCATAAAACAATTAGAAATTTCTTTTTATAAATAATACATATACACTGCAAAAAATAAATAAACTTTGAAATCACTCATTATTCTCTTTTAGTTATATAAATTCAGTTTCTTACTTGGTTAATACTAAATTATGCATCCTTCTATTTTTTAGTTTTTAACTTTTATAATTGAAACATATTTTATTTGGATAACAACATATTACATCTAAGAATTATAATTCTTAAATTTAAATACGTTTTTGGCTACTATTATTATTTCACCTACAATTATATAGACTGATTATAAATTCAATATACTATTCAAAAGATTTTTTTTGAACTCTCAGTTTAAAAATTAGATTAGTTAAAATCGTTGGTATTTTTAATGAATAATTTGATTTATTTATTAGATCTCAGCTTAAGTGAATACTTTGAAATGAATTTACTAAAGATTATTTTTGTGAATCTAAAAAAAAATTCAGGATTAGTCCTCGAAGTTTATGAAGGAAGAGATTTTTTTTCAAAATACAAACCTTTTTTTAGTTCTACAGGTTTCCTCTTATTGTTTTATTATAAAGAAAAAGATATTGTATATTTTACCAATCATTTCTCTAGCAAATGCAAATTGTATGGTTGCGCGTTTTCCTCATCTAATAAGAGGGGCAATTTCGTACATATCAGTATGTGGGTCCGTAGGCAACGTCATGTGCTATATATTTTTTCTTCAACTTTCCCCAATGAAAGTACGCCACGTCATTATGCTTCCGTCGTCACCGATTGGATAACGACCACCTCAGACGATGTCGGAAAAGTTCCATTCCGACGCAAGTGGCATTCCCGTAAATAAATTCTTAATCGGTGGGCGTTTTCATCGAGGCGATTGCCTATAAACAAAAGTCCACCGCGAAAAAAAAACGCGATTCGCCCAGAAGAAGAAAACCAAAACTCAATTTCGATAACTCTTCACACAACCCACAAGTCAAAACACACACAAAAAAGCTTTAAGCTTTCGAGAAACCCAGGTAGAAAAATTCGATCTTTAAACCATTAAATCACGAGTATTTGATTTGGTCTCCTTTATAGTATCTTTGATTGTTCTGGAGAACTTTGCTTTATGTTTTTCAGGTTGGAGAAGATGGGTTCTGAAGGACCAAAAGCGATTACAATTCACGTGACTGGTTTCAAGAAGTTTCTTGGTGTTTCCGAGAACCCTACTGAGAAACTAGCCAATAATCTGAAGTCTTATGTGGAGAAAAAAGGAGGGTTGCCTTGTGGGTTGAGTCTTGGTAGCTGCACTGTTCTTGAGACTGCTGGGGAAGGTGCAAAGTCTCAGCTTTATGAGGTTTTGGAGTCTAGTGTTGTTGTCTCTGGTGATAAGAACACCAATGGAACTGTTGTTTGGGTGAGAGACTCTCTTACTAATGTCCATTCTTTGTTTTGAACTGTTTTCTACTCTAATTTATTCAGTGTAGTTTGCTTTTAAAACTGATCCTTGAGGTCACCAGTTTAAACAAATTTGATGACTTTAGACTGTGGTTGAAGTGTGGTTGTGATGTGTTTCCGCTTCCTTCGTCAGGCTGAGCACTGAGTCACTCTATCTGTTTATGGTTCTTGATTGTTGCTTTACATCTAGTGAAGGGTCTAACACCTTCTGCTTCTCACTTGATGTGTTTTGGTGCTATAGATTGTTAAGGGCTTACAAAATTTTTGATTTTGAAGAACTTATAACGCCGAAATGAAATAGAAAGCTTCTTTTCTTGTTGTGATTTGAGTGTTCTTCTGATGGTTTAAAGATCTATAAAGACATGCCCTTTTCTATTTGATTGCTCTGCTTCTTTAGCTTCATCTTGGAGTGAACAGCGGAGCGACAAAGTTCGCCATTGAAAGACAAGCAGTCAACGAAGCTCATTTTCGTTGTCCTGATCAGTTAGGCTGGCAACCACAGGTAAAGCGATTCACTTTCCATTACAAAGAAACAGATTCAAATCTAATCGAGCCACTCTAAGAAACTAACTTACCTCTTTTCAATACTTCTATTCACAGCGGCTTCCTATAGTTGTTGAAGATGGAAGCATTTTGAAGGCGAAAGAGGTATATAAATGTATCTATAACATACACTTCTATCTTGAAACATTCTAACTTGTTGTCTGGTGTGGTAAAGACTTCATGCTCGACAGAGTCTATTTCAAGTCATTGAAGAGTAAAGGATTCGATGTCGTTCAATCAGACGACGCTGGACGGTTCGTCTGCAACTATGTTTACTATCACTCTCTCAGGTTCGCAGAGCAAAAGGGACACAAGTCTTTGTTCGTTCACGTTCCTTTGTTCTCCAAGATCGACGAAGACACTCAGATGCAGTTCGTGGTCTCTCTCTTGGAGGCCATTGCAGCTACTTGCTAGTGTTTTATCCACTACGCCAATATGTAAGTACTATGTATATCCTTCTACAAAGCATTGTAGCTTGTGATAAAGAAGGCGATTGCTTTTGGCTTTGGAAACTTTCTGTATCTTGTAAAGCATGTTGATGAAAGATAGAGCCTGTTGTGATCGTCTGTGTGATAAAATAAACTATCTTATTCATAATGTCAAAGTATGGATTTTTATGATTGATACTTGTTGAGCAAGTAACAAAAGGTCAAGTTCGTACGAGATGTTGTCACTGATAGTCTTTTAGTTTCTGAGAATGTCCGAAACGGGTGTTATGTAAGAGCTTTCGAACTCCATGCGGAGATTGTATCTCGTGCCTCGTGGTCTTAGAGAGTACGCTTCTACGTTTCCTTATGTTCTGAGTGGATGTAGTGGTGACGAATGGTTATGTAGAAAAGGATTAAAGTTCACTGCAGGGTGATTTTCGCTCGGTTTTGGATGTAATCTGCTCTAGTTTGGATGTAATCTGTTCGTCAGGTCTCTATGCTTCTTTGCGGCTTGTTGATGTTGCTTTGAAGTTGTTTCAAGTCTTAATGTCAAGTGTACGGCAAATGCAATGACATTGAGAGTTCCCTGTTGGCTACCAGAGTTTGCCTGGCCTGACTTTAGAGTGGTGTAACTCGCTGATGACTTCTCTGATGCACTGTGGCATCACTATAGATATCATCGAGATGTTTGGTTTGATGAATGATGAAGGAGCTGGAACTAAGTCACTCTTTCTACTCCCTCAAGGCTTTATCACTCTCTATAGCAGCAACTTCTCATAGCAGCACGCTTGTACATTGCTGTGCCATCAAATGCGGCTATACATCTGATGTTGAAGTCTCGTACTCACTACTTGATGCGTAATCAAAGAGTGGTCAGAATGAAGTATATTGGAAGGTGTTTAACGAGCTTGATTGGCCTAACATCTTTTGCTGGACTTCGCTCATCAGTGGCTATGCTGGACTGTGTTGAGATGCTTAGAGAAATGGATCAAAAGAATGTCATCTCAGACGAAGTTACAATCTTGTCTGTACTGTTAGGTTGTTGTCACTCTGGGCTTGTTGAAGAAGGCGAGGAGATTTTCAACTCAATGGAATAGTGCTGAAATGGGTTCTTAAGCCACCACACACGATGGACACACTCTACAAGGATAACATTCTTTATTCGCCAGGTTGGTGCAACAAACTCATTGACTTCTTCTGTTTCTGTCATTTGATATTCTACAGAAGTCTGCTTTTCGTTAGTCAGAACCACATAATGTCTTAAGATCTTAAAAATAGCACACTGGTGTTAAAAAGTTGAGATATAGTCAGGGCCTTCATTCTCGTTTTGTTTTTAGTTATTTATTTCAGATATAATGGGACCAACATGTATCAAGAACAAGTTGACCATGAAGATCAGTTTGTGTTGTAAAGGTTTTGGAGTAAAGCAAAGAAGTGGTAAAGCACATGACTTGTGCTTTAAGAGTAGATATAGTAGAAAACAAGGCCTCTTCTTCATGTACTTTAAATCCAAGCCAATAAACCTCCATTTTAATTAGTATTCATATAAATCTAAACTCAAAACCAATCATCTCTGCAAATATAACTCATTAGTGGGCATTGTTTTCATTGAGCCATATGATGGATAAGCTCTTCATTATTTCCCTTATTAGTCTATTAATGCTTACTCCTTATGGAGCTGCAGCAAAAATGGTTTACACGGATCTTGACATCCTCAAGGAGCTTGAGAACTTTGACATACCAGAGGATGATGATGCTGATGATGCTTATGATACAAGGCTCTTTGATTTGCCGTCATTTACGAGCCGGTGTTCTGGTAAGAATCTGGTGAATGTAGATTCATTTGGTGCAGCTGGAGATGGAGTTTCTGATGATACTCAGGTGCGTTTGAGATCACTTGGCCTATAGTTTCTGATGATACTCAGCTGCAGTAACTAATCTGTTGTTGTGCAATGCTTTTATCTAATCAGGCATTTGTGAGTGCATGGAAGCAGGCCTGTGGTATGCCAAAATCAGTGTTACTGGTACCACAAGGACGAAGTTATTTAGTAAATGCAACAAAGTTCAACGGTCCATGTGGACGAAAATTGATCATTCAGGTCAGTTTAGCAGTTTAAGACCATTGTTATACATTCGCAAGTATCACAGTTCAGAAACTTTCTTATAGATTGATGGAACAATAGTGGCACCAGACGAGCCTAGCAACTGGGACCCAAAGTTCCAGAGGATTTGGCTAGAGTTTTTGAAACTCAAAGGTGTTGTGTTCCAAGGGAATGGAGTTATAGATGGTTCTGGCAGCAAATGGTGGGCTGCGTCTTGCAAGAAAAACAAATCTAATGTATAAATCTTCTAAGCTTTCTTTAAACGTCTCTAATCTTCTATCAGATTCTTACACATCTTTCTTGCTCTTCTGCAGCCTTGCAAAAGTGCACCAACGGTAAGAAAACCATTGCCTCTTCTTCTTAATTAATTGCTTCTTGTTTAGTCTTCTGTTTCATCTCTAGCTTCTTGTTTTCCCTGTAGGCATTTACTATAGAATCTAGTTCAGGTGTGAAAGTACGTGGCTTGACGATCCAGAACAGCCAGCAGATGAACTTCATCATTGCAAGGTCAACTTCAGTACGTGTCTCCAAAGTTATGGTCTCTTCTCCAGGAGATAGTCCCAACACTGATGGTATCCACATCACTGGATCCACCAATGTTGTCCTTCAAGACTGTAAAATCGGCACAGGTTTTTATTTTTCTTAACCAAAACATGCTTAAACTCCAACTACATATGTACTAAGATTGGATTAAAACAGGGGATGATTGTGTCTCGATTGTGAATGCAAGCTCTAATATAAAGATGAAGAGGATCTATTGTGGACCTGGACATGGAATCAGGTAACATCATCAGGTTTCTAGATAACATATGTTTCAAACAAGTTATAATTCTTTGGAGTTAACTCTCACAGCATTGGAAGTCTTGGGAATCACAACTCAACAGGGATTGTAACAAAGGTTGTGTTGGACACTGCGTTCTTGAAAGAGACAACTAATGGACTCAGGATCAAAACATATCAGGTAATAAAGAAACAAAGAGCTTCAAACTTCACTCTTATAAACTTATATTAAGTTTGCTACTTGGAACAACTACAGGGAGGTTCTGGTTACGTTCAAGGCGTTAGATTCTCAAACGTTGTGATGCAAGACGTCTCTAACCCTATACTCATTGATCAGTTCTACTGTGATAATCCAACTTCATGTCAAAACCAGGTTTCTTTACTTATAATATCAAAAACAAAAAACTGAAAAATGACAAGTAGCTCAGATATGTTTGGTATAATGTAGACCTCAGCGGTTAAAATCAGTCACATTATGTACCGGAACATAATCGGGACAACCAAAAGTGAGAAAGCCATCAAGTTTGCATGCAGTGACACAGTCCCTTGCAGCCACATTGTCCTCAACAATGTGAATCTTGAAGGCAAAGACGGTCAAGTTGAAGCCTACTGTAACTCAGCTGAAGGTTTTGGGTATGGAGTGATTCATCCGTGTGCGGATTGTCTGTACTCGCATGACGACAAGGGCTTGGACCAGAGTGACAAGTCAGGATCTCTTTTGGTTACCGAGGAAGCTGAGACTGGCCACGATGAGCTGTGATTGGTGGTGGTGTTTTAACTTTTAAGTGTTGTAGTGAGGGATGATATGTGTACTATGGTTTTCTGAAGAATATGATATAGTGTGAGGATGATGCTTCATATATTTTTCTGAAGCATATAATATAGTTTGTGAAGCATATTTGCAGATTCTGCTTCTGCCAGCATCTTTCTATACCGACAATACTAAAATAACTGATTCAAAAACCGAATTAAACATTTGTGTAACTTTACCTTTTCTATAGTCTGAGAAACCAAATTTGAATTTAGACCATACCAAATTTAAAATATATTTCCAGAATAAAATTAAGAATATATATGATTAAAACTTTGAATTTGAACCATTATTTTGCAGCTAAAATTCAAAAAAGAAGTTTCGAATAATCAAAAGTTAAACCAAATCGAAATACTTGAAGAATGCCAATATTTTCCCAATTGATTTCTTGTTAACTCTAGTTTATATTATTAAAGATTATAGTGATTACAACACCAATATACAACTAATGAATTTATCTGTTTTATAAACATTCATGCCTAATGGTTTTATTTATATCAACTGAACCACTCATATTTATGTGTTATACTGAAGAGTTTATATAAGTTTTCTCTAATAATTTATATAACTCTGATAGTAGAACTCAAATCTTTTAGTGCAAAAATGTTAATAAACTATCAAACCAGAAGTTTACAAACACAATTGAATTATAGAAAAAATGAAAATTTACAAATATGAGTCATCAACATAAAAAAAAAAGTTAGATTAGATTTCATAAATTCTCTCTCCTCTAACTTTTCTTTTCAAGTCCAAAATGAAATCTGATAACACTTTAGTGTTCGGCTAGCGCGTGAGTGCCACTGCCGGTAACCCAGGCTCTCTTCTCTCTATATTTCGGTTTTCGACAGGTAACAAATGTCCTTGTATATTTGGCGTTTGGTTTTTATCGATCGATTGCTCTTTGGCGCTTGGTGTAAACACTTGGCTGATTCACATATCCTAGTGCCAAAGGTGATCAACTGAACACTTTTGGTAGTGTGATAAACATTTTCCGTGCACCTTTGGAAGTTTTTTAGATGGAGTTTGGTGGCGAGCACAAGCCCGATTCTTGTTCGGCGTTGGAGAAGATTGTACATGCTGGTTTTTGGCTTTTTACTCAGGTGATTAGTCCTGGAACCCTTCTTCTCAAGCGTCGAGATCTTAATTGTTGGTGACAATTACAAATTTGATAAGTTCATCGAGAGCTAGCTACTCTGGAGAAGACACGAAAAGTCTTGACATCAGAGGAAACGAGGTGAATCTCACCTTTTCGTGATCCTCACCAATGATTAAAAACAACTTTTCGATTTTCGAGGATTTTGATTTTGAACTTGTGAAACGCGTCAGGAGAGTTGGGTAGAGTGTAACTAGTTTGTAATCTTTAGAATCGGGTTAATTTTGTTCGAGTCAGTTTGTAATCAAATCTTTGTGTTTCGGATTGATTTATAAAATTTTCATGAAGAAAACCATTGATCATTACGTGTCTACTTTAAATTGGTCAGATGCCATGGAGACCAATCATCCATCGCCGCATGTAAACCGCGTAAGGCTCAACCCACCACCTCTCGACTAATAAAAACATTCTGCAAACCAGTCTCCAAGGGTACTTTCGGTACTGCGCATATCATATTCGTGAATTGACGTTTTCATCCTTTGCCTCTATAGAGCATCTTCTCCCTTTTTAGGAGAGTAACCTAAAATGCCCAAATTGGAAAAAATATATTCTCACTATCCCCTTTCATTTTTCAATGCCCCTCTCTTTTTCTGTTTCCTTTATTACCTTTTCTTTTCTTTTCCATTTATTTCTTTTTGTTTAACAAAATATTTTATGGATCTCATTTATATATTTTTCTTTTTTTCCTTTCGACCAAACAGTTTTAGTGGTCATTTTTTATTTTCTTTCTTCTTTTTTTCTTTTACACGTGACAGATTTTTTTTCTTATCTTTTTTTTGTTTACTACCATTATTTTGATGACTTTTATTTATTTACTTATTTTTTCTTTTGTCCCATTATACTACAAGACAATGTAAATTTTTTTTTAATAGAGAATTCTACTATAAATTTTCAATTAATATTTTAATAATTTTTAATAAATAACAGGATAAATTATTTCAGTATTATTTCAATCCCCAATTAATTTTAAAAATAAATATAATAAATTATTTACACATTTCAGCATTTTTTTTGTAAAAAATATTTTTTCAAATAAATATTGATCAATAGCTAAAAATAATGTGAATTTTTTTTTCACTGCTATAAATAATAATAAAATTATTAAAAATAATAATTTCATAAATACTAAAATAAAAAATAAATTATTTTCTTAAATCATAATTAAATTAAAAAATAAATTTAATAAAATATTTATATAAATTATTTTCCCTTTTTAACATTTACGGCGTCGCGCAGTTTGCGTTCTTCTTAAGCTCTCTCTCTCTCCTTCGCTTTCAAACTCCCTTCGTCGTCGTCGTCTCTCTCTATCAGATAATCGCCGAAGAGGTACGCTTGATCTAGATCTACACTAATGCATTCTCAATTCAAAACAAATTTCACGTTCCCATTTGGTTTGTGAATTGGATCTCTTGCTTTGATTTAGGTTTTATGATGCTGATCATTGAGTAATGCAATGAGATTTTGATGTTTTTTTGGGTGAAACTTAACGATTCGGTCTCTGGATCTATAAAAATTTATCATATAGATTCTGTTATTCTTGACGGTGTTGAGCATTAGGTTTCATGACGTTTCTCTATTTGAATCTGCGTTCTCTGATTGTACTTGCGTTTGTTTAAGAGCGATCACAAGTTCTTTCGTAATTGCCTTATGCATTGCTTTGTGATACGCTACTCTGATGCTTCATATAGATTTTGTAATTAGGTTTTTGTTTGGATTTGCGTTGCTTTGTGATATACGTTACTCTGATTCTGTGTGTATTGTTGTATGATATAGTGAAGAAGGATGGGGTTGTCTTTCGCCAAGCTGTTTAGCAGGCTTTTTGCCAAGAAGGAGATGAGGATTCTCATGGTTGGTCTTGATGCTGCTGGTAAGACCACCATCTTGTACAAGCTCAAGCTCGGAGAGATTGTCACTACCATTCCCACCATTGGTAAGTTTCATCGTTTCTGTTTTCAAAAGAGTAAGCTTAGTAATAGGTGTATGTATCTTCAGTCAACTATTTTTATGGTCTTGATGATTAGAATACAAATTTTGTGGACAGGGTTCAATGTGGAAACTGTGGAGTACAAGAACATCAGTTTCACTGTGTGGGATGTCGGGGGTCAAGACAAGGTATATTCTTTATCTAAAGCAATTGAGAAGTTTTGGTTTTGCATCACAAGCTTTGGATCTTTTTCCCCTTGTGTCTTGGTATAATTGTTGATGAACCATTTGTAACACATATTCTAACTTGGTGTAAACCCTGTACTTGTGTCAGATCCGTCCGTTGTGGAGGCACTACTTCCAGAACACTCAAGGTCTCATCTTTGTGGTCGACAGCAATGACAGAGACCGTGTTGTTGAGGCCAGAGATGAACTGCACAGAATGCTGAATGAGGTCTGTTTCCAGTATTATCTGCCTTTTTTTTTCTTGGTTTCTGTGGTGACTTACCAAACAGTTGATGGGTTTTACAGGATGAGCTTCGTGATGCTGTTCTGCTCGTGTTTGCTAACAAGCAGGATCTTCCAAATGCTATGAACGCAGCTGAAATCACTGATAAGCTTGGTCTCCACTCTCTTCGTCAGCGTCACTGGTATAATAAAACATCTAACCCCTGCCTCCTTCACGTTGATAATGTTTTGTACGATCGATTTATGTGTATGTCTGTGAACTCTCTGTTCAGGTACATTCAGAGCACATGTGCCACTTCAGGAGAGGGGCTTTACGAAGGTCTTGACTGGTTGTCCAACAACATTGCCGGCAAGGTAGAAATGTCCCAAACCTATAACTTATTTTGTTCCGATATCTTTGTGCAAATTGTAACTCTTTCCTCTGTGTTCTTGTTATAATTGTAAACCTAGGTGCAAATAAATATATTTTATTTATTTTAAAATATATTTACGAAAAGTATGTATATATTTAAGATTATAATTTTAGAAAGATTTTTATTTATTTATTTTGGTTAAGACGTATTGAATCAATTTGCATAAAATAATTTTAAAAATTGAAGAATAACATTCTTTATCCGCCAGGTTGGTGCAACAAACTCATTGACCTCTTCTGTTTCTGTCATTTGATATTCTACAGAAGTCTGCTTTTCGTTAGTCAGAACCACATAATGTCTTAAGATCTTAAAATAGCACACTGGTTGAGATATATTCAGGGCCTTCTTTCTCGTTTTGTTTTTAGTTATTTATTTCAGATATAATGGGACCAACATGTATCAAGAACAAGTTGACCATGAAGATCAGTTTGTGTTGTAAAGGTTTTGGAGTAAAGCAAAGAAGTGGTAAAGCACATGACTTGTGCTTTAAGAGTAGATATAGTAGAAAACAAGGCCTCTTCTTCATGTACTTTAAATGCAAGCCAATAAACCTCCATTTTAATTAGTATTCATATAAATTTAAACTCAAAACCAGTCATCTCTGCAAATATATCTCATTAGTGGGCATTGTTTTCATTGATCCATATGATGGATAAGCTCTTCATTATTTCCCTTATTAGTCTATTAATGCTTACTGCTTATGGAGCTGCAGCAAAAATGGTTTACACGGATCTCGACATCCTCAAGGAGCTTGAGAACTTTGACATACCAGAGGATGATGATTATGATACAAGGCTCTTTGATTTGCCGGCATTTACAAGCCGGTGTACTGGTAAGAATCTGGTGAATGTAGATTCATTTGGTGCAGCTGGAGATGGAGTTTCTGATGATACTCAGGTGCGTTTGAGATCACTTGGCCTATAGATTTAGACATTTTCTGCCGTAACTAATCTGCTGTTGTGCAATGCTTTACTCAAATCAGGCATTTGTGAGTGCATGGAAGCAGGCCTGTGGTATGCCAAAATCAGTGTTACTGGTACCACAAGGACGGAGTTATTTAGTAAATGCAACTAAGTTCAAAGGTCCATGTGGACGAAAATTGATCATTCAGGTCAGTTTAACAGTTTAAGACCATTGTTATATATACGCAAGTATCACAGTTCAGAAACTTTCTTATAGATTGATGGAACAATAGTGGCACCAGACGAGCCTAGCAACTGGGACCCAAAGTTCCAGAGGATTTGGCTAGAGTTTTCGAAACTCAAAGGTGTTGTGTTCCAAGGGAATGGAGTTATAGATGGTTCTGGCAGCAAATGGTGGGCTGCTTCTTGCAAGAAAAACAAATCTAATGTATAAATCTTCTAAGCTTTCTTTAAACGTCTCTAATCTTCTATCAGATTCTTACACATCTTTCTTGCTCTTCTGCAGCCTTGCAAAAGTGCACCAACGGTAAGAAAACCATTGCCTCTTCTTCTTATTAATTGCTTCTTGTTTAGTCTTCTGTTTCATCTCTAGCTTCTTGTTTTCCCTGTAGGCATTTACTATAGAATCTAGTTCAGGTGTGAAAGTACGTGGCTTGACGATCCAGAACAGCCAGCAGATGAACTTCATCATTGCAAGGTCAACTTCAGTACGTGTCTCCAAAATTATGGTCTCTTCTCCAGGAGATAGTCCCAACACTGATGGTATCCACATCACTGGATCCACCAATGTTGTCCTTCAAGACTGTAAAATCGGCACAGGTTTTTATTTTTCTTAACCAAAACATGCTTAAACTCCAACTACATATGTACTAAGATTGGATTAAAACAGGGGATGATTGTGTCTCGATTGTGAATGCAAGCTCTAATATAAAGATGAAGAGGATCTATTGTGGACCTGGACATGGAATCAGGTAACATCATCAGGTTTCTAGATAACATATGTTTCAAACAAGTTATAATTCTTTGGAGTTAACTCTCACAGCATTGGAAGTCTTGGGAATCACAACTCAACAGGGATTGTAACAAAGGTTGTGTTGGACACTGCGTTCTTGAAAGAGACAACTAATGGACTCAGGATCAAAACATATCAGGTAATAAAGAAACAAAGAGCTTCAAACTTCACTCTTATAAACTTATATTAAGTTTGCTACTTGGAACAACTACAGGGAGGTTCTGGTTACGTTCAAGGCGTTAGATTCTCAAACGTTGTGATGCAAGACGTCTCTAACCCTATACTCATTGATCAGTTCTACTGTGATAATCCAACTTCATGTCAAAACCAGGTTTCTTTACTTATAATATCAAAAAAAAAACTGAAAAATGACAAGTAGCTCAGATATGTTTGGTATAATGTAGACCTCAGCGGTTAAAATCAGTCAGATAATGTACCGGAACATAATCGGGACAACCAAAAGTGAGAAAGCCATCAAGTTTGCATGCAGTGACACAGTCCCTTGCAGCCACATTGTCCTCAACAATGTGAATCTTGAAGGCAAAGACGGTCAAGTTGAAGCCTACTGTAACTCAGCTGAAGGTTTTGGGTATGGAGTGATTCATCCGTGTGCGGATTGTCTGTACTCGCATGACGACAAGGGCTTGGACCAGAGTGACAAGTCAGGATCTCTTTTGGTTACCGAGGAAGCTGAGACTGGCCACGATGAGCTGTGATTGGTGGTGGTGTTTTAACTTTTAAGTGTTGTAGTGAGGGATGATATGTGTAATATGGTTTTCTGAAGCATATGATATAGTGTGAGGATGATGCTTCATATATTTTTCTGAAGCATATAATATACTCCCTCCATTTCATAATACATTGATGTTTTAGCTTAACGCACAAAGATTAAGAAATTACATTTTTCTAGAAAATATTTTTAAAAATATAATTTTAAAATCATTCAACCAATTATAAAAAAGACTGTAAAATTTTATTGGTTGAACAGTTTCAAATAAAGTTAAAGTTAACCTAACCTTAAAACTTCAAAAAATACCTTAAAATCTCAAAACATCTTATATTTTGAAACAACATAAACCTTCTAAAACATCATCTATTTTGAAACGGAGAGAGTAGTTTTTGAAGCAGATTTGCAGATTCTATACCGACAAAACTAAAATAACTGATTCAAAAACCGAATTAAAAATTTGTGTAACTTTACTTTTTCTATATTCTGAGAAACCAAATTTGAATTCAGAACATACCAAATTTAAAATATATTTCCAGAATAAAATTAAGAATATATATGATTAAAACTTTGAATTTGAACCATTATTCTGCAGCTAAAATTCAAAAAAGAAGCTTTGAATAATCAAAAGTTAAACAAAACCGAAATACTTGAAGAATGCCAGTATTCTCCCAATTGATTTCTTGTTAACTCTAGTTTATATTATTAAAGATTATAATGATTACAACACCAATATACAACTAATGAATTTATCTGTTTTATAAACATTCATGTCTAATGGTTTTATTTATATCAAGTGAACCACTAATATTTATGTGTTATACTGAAGAGTTTATAATAAATTAATAATGGATCCTTCTATCTCGGAACCGTGTCTTGAGTTTGGACTACGTATGAGGAGATGGTGGCTCGATTCTGTTTCGGCACGTGAGGTTACGAGAACAACTTGAAAGGTAGTCATATTTGGCTCCTCGGCGGCTGTTCATCGACCCTCTTCACTGTGGGCCTTCGCTGCTTTGTCTCTCTATGGTTCTTTGGGTTGGTGACAACGGTCTTCCTCTTGGAGTTGTCTCTTGGTTCGCATTGCTTCCTCTTCTCTGTTGGCACTAGGAAGAGTCTTAACTAGCGCGTTCTTCTGCTTTTCGGTTTTTGACAGGTAACAAATGTCATTATGTATTTGGCATTTGGTTTTTCTCGATCGATTGCTCTTTGCCGCTTGGTATCAACACTTAGCTGATTCACATATCCCTGTGCCAAAGGTGATCACTTGAACACTTTTGGTAATGTGATAAGCATTTTTCGTGCATGTTTGGAAGTTTTCTAGATGGAGTTTGGTGGCGAGCACAAACCCGATTATTGCATTGTTCGGCGTTGTAGGAGATTGTGCATGCCAGTTCTTGGCTTCTTACTCAGTTGATTTTTTTTAGAACCCTTTTTTTCAGGCGCCGAGATCTTAATCGGGTTAATTTTGTTCGAGTCGGTTTGTAATCAAATCCTCATTTCTGTGTTTCGGATTGATTTATAAAATTTCCATTAAAAAACATTGATCAGTACGTGTCTACTTTTAATTGGTCAGATGCCATCGACGACCAATCATCCATCACCGCATGTAAACCGCGTAAGGCTCAACCCACCACCACCTCTCCACGAATAAAAACATTCTGCAAACAAGTCTCCAAGGGTACTTTCGGTACTGCGCATAGCATATTCGTGAATTGACGTTTTCATCCTTTGCCTCTATAGAGCATCTTCTCCCTTTTTAACATTTACGGCGTCGCGCAGTTTGCGTTCTTCTTAAGCTCTCTCTCTCTCTCTCCTTCTCTTTCTAACTCCCTTCGTCGTCGTCATCGTCTCTCTCTATCAGATAATCGTCGAAGAGGTACGCTTGATCTTAGATCTACGCTAATACATTCTCAATTCAAAACAAATTTCACGTTCCCATTTGGTTTGTGAATCGAATCTCTTGCTTCGATTTAGGTTCTATGATGCTGATCATTGAGTAATGCTATGAGATTTCGATGTTTTTTTGGGTGAAACTTCACGATTCGATCTCTGGATCTATGAAAATTTATCATATAGATTCTGTTATTCTTGACGGTGTTGAGCATTAGGTTTCATGACGTTTCTCTATTTGAATCTGCGTTCTCTGATTGTACTTGCGTTTGTTTAAGAGCGATCACAAGTTCTTTCGTAATTGCCTTATGCATTGCTTTGTGATACGCTACTCTGATGCTTCATATAGATTTTGTAATTAGGTTTTTGTTTGGATTTGCATTGCTTTGTGATATACGTTACTCTGATTCTGTGTGTATTGTTGTATGATATAGTGAAGAAGGATGGGGTTGTCTTTCGCCAAGCTGTTTAGCAGGCTTTTTGCCAAGAAGGAGATGAGGATTCTCATGGTTGGTCTTGATGCTGCTGGTAAGACCACCATCTTGTACAAGCTCAAGCTCGGAGAGATTGTCACCACCATTCCCACCATTGGTAAAGTTTCATCATTCTGTTTTCAAAAGAGTACGCTTAGTATCTTCAGTCAACTATTTTTATGGTCTTGATGATTAGAATACAAATTTTGTGGACAGGGTTCAATGTGGAAACTGTGGAGTACAAGAACATCAGTTTCACTGTGTGGGATGTTGGGGGTCAAGACAAGGTATATTCTTTATCTAAAGCAATTGAGAAGTTTTGGTTTTGCATCACAACCTTTGGATCTTTTTCCCCTTGTGTCTTGGTATAATTGTTGATGAACCATTTGTACCACATATACTAACTTGGTGTAAACCCTGTACTTGTGTCAGATCCGTCCGTTGTGGAGGCACTACTTCCAGAACACTCAAGGTCTCATCTTCGTGGTCGACAGCAATGACAGAGACCGTGTTGTTGAGGCCAGAGATGAACTGCACAGAATGCTGAATGAGGTCTGTTTCCAGTATTATCTGCCTTTTTTTTTTCTTGATTTGTGTGGTGACTTACCAAACAGTTGATGGGTTTTACAGGATGAGCTGCGTGATGCTGTTCTGCTCGTGTTTGCTAACAAGCAGGATCTTCCAAATGCTATGAACGCAGCTGAAATCACTGATAAGCTTGGTCTCCACTCTCTTCGTCAGCGTCACTGGTATAATAAAACATCTAAATCTTCCTTAACCCCTGACTCAGTCACGTTGATAATGTTTTGTACGATCGATTTATGTGTATGTCTATTGAACTCTCTGTTCAGGTACATTCAGAGCACATGTGCCACTTCAGGAGAGGGGCTTTACGAAGGTCTTGACTGGTTGTCCAACAACATTGCCGGCAAGGTAGAAATGTCCCAAACCTCAAACTTATTTTGTTCCACTATCTTTGTGCAAATTGTAACTCTTTCTTCTGTGTTCTTGTTGCTGCTTTCTTGCAGGCGTAGACGGTCTCGTGTTTGAGTTGATTTTGCTTGGCAAATCTGGATGCGGGGGCAAACATTATCTGAACTTTTTTTTCCGGTTTCTTATTGTTCTGTGTTTTTTTTGGTATGTGGATTTGATTTTGTGATCGTTGTTCTGATTTGTGTAAGGAGGGTTCTCTTGTACGTAGAACATAGAAACTACCTTTTACAATAGCTTGTAATATCCAAAGTTATCTATCTTTGTTCTGTTGTAAAATTTTCACTTCGAGTCATACGTTGCAACTGCGGCAACGTTGTGATAACATCATGAGATTTTTACAGAAACCATTTTCACTTGCTTGATTGAATTCAAACAAAACTGGATTTGGTCATATCATGTGAGTAATGTATGTAATCTCGGTCATAAAACAAAACGAATTACGTAAATATAGCTTTTCTTTTATTTGCATTCGCGTGATTTGTAACAAATTTAATATGGAAAACTTTCAATTTTTGTCAATAAAGTTGTGATTTCAAAATATTATATGAATCATGGATATGTTGCCGACAATGATAATAATATCTGAATCAAGGATATGTTCAAATTCAATGTTTAAATTAAGGTCAAGGTATTACTTTCTTATACTAGTCATTGACTTTCCTGTATATACCAGATGAGTATTTGATAAAAACCTGGATGGTTAATGGTAACTAAAAGAAAACTACACATAAACAACATGCATGATACATTGCAGTGCTTGACTCGAGGGTAAGTTCGTTATAATGTGTACTAGGTGTTTTTCTACACCATACACATCAATAAAATTTAAAATTTAAATTATATTTAAAAATATTTTTTTTATATTCTAGATTTTATTATTTTCATACCAATTTTTCAATATAATTTTAATTTAGTTAAAAACAAAATTAAGATAAAATAAACATTTTATTTGTTTTAAAATATATTTACGAAAAAGTATGTATATATTTAAGATTATAATTTTAGATAGATTTTTATTTATTTATTTTGGTTAAGATGTATTGAATCAATTTGCATAAAATAATTTTAAAAATTGATATAAATTTTTTATAATTATCAAAAAATAAAACTAAACATAATTCTCAAAATTTGTAGATATCAAAAGGAAACAAATAGTATAACAATTAAAAGTGCATAATTTTTTTTAAAATGTATAAAAAATTTTAAATTTGGTTTAGTAAAAAATTGTATGGTTAAAATTTATTCTTAAATAAATTTCATAATTTTTTCAAATATTTATATTATTATATTATTTAATGTCATATTTGAATATATTTATTTTAATGATGATGTACGAGTTACTTTTATATTCTAAAAAGTTTATCGAAAATAGAAATCAATATTAAATGTAATTATCATGTCATATTTAGCAATAAATATGTCATTATTTTTTACTTATTGTTAAATCACTTCAAAAATAATGTCTAGAAGATTCAGTTTCCTAGTAATTTGAGTTGCATTCCAAAATTTACTATCTGTTAAATTGGTGGTACAATTTCTTTGATCTCTTTGTATATAAATAGTAGCCTTCTTTTGGCGTTTAATATATCAATTTTCATTTAACACACAAATTATCCATCAATATATACACAGCAAACATGAATTTCTCTTTACTTTCTACAATGCTATTAGCACTAGCATTGTCTTGTGTGTGCTTGTTTTTTGTTGGCCATGCTCATCCTCAAGAACTTTTAGGACAAGCCAAAGTTTCAGCACTCTTTGCTTTTGGAGATTCCATACTCGATACCGGCAATAACAACAATCTCAGGACTCCGCTCAAGTGCAATGTTCCTCCGTATGGTAGAGATTTCCTAGGCGGAAAAGCTACTGGAAGATTTGGAAACGGAAGAGTTTTCTCAGATATAATTGGTATATATATGTTAACGTTAACATATGTTCTTAGATAATAGTCATGATCTTACTACTAATCAAACTTTTTTTATAATTTCACCAAATATTATCTGACATTAGTCTTTGTGTGCAGCCGAAGGTTTGAGTTTAAAACCACTCTTACCAGCTTACCATGATCCCAACCTTTCGAACAATGATCTCTCGACCGGTGTTTGTTTCGCATCCGGTGGATCTGGACTCGATGAACGCACTGCCAAACCACGAGTAAATATAACATCTTATTTAGGGTTTACAGTGTAATCACTTTTAATTATCATCCATGTTAATGTAACAATGTATTGTGGGATATAGGGAGTTATATGGGTGCCTGATCAGGTGAAAGACTTCCAACAATATATCACCAAGCTAAACGGCGTTGTAGGAAACCGCGAAAAAACAAACGCAATTATATCAAACGCCGTTTACTTGATCTCAGCTGGAAATAACGATCTAGCCCTTACCTTTTCGACTGGAAAAACACATTCCACTATTTCAGCTTACACTGATCTCATGGTCACTTGGACTGGAAATCTT
>CAJHQQ010002923.1:0-54398 GCA_905132885.1 Moricandia moricandioides
GCTTAGATTAGGAAAGTTTGTGTATTCTTAGTGTTATAGATCATTAGTTCCTTGTGGATTTGATCCTAAAGTGCTGCATCGATATATCATTCGATTGTGGTAGCGTGCACATTAGGTTAATTGGTCTGTGATAAAACGCAGTAATCATTATTATGTAATTTAAAATATTGATTTCAGGTCTATAGAATATTATGAGTCAAATACTCGGTGGTAATAAAATTGTGTGAGTGATGCTTATTTCCTTCACGCACGAGAACTGTAACTCAGTTGATATGTCTTGGAACATGGACCTCACTAAGCCATACATACATCCTGAGGATATCAAAATTATTCAAGGTAGGACAGTTAGCTGTTTCCAAAAATCAAATTAACTTGATGACATTTTACAGTTTCTAGAAAGTACAAAGTAAAATCAGGTTACAAAACGAAACAATTATACATCTAAGAGTGGATATTCCCCCAGTTTATTATGGGCCCAACACAAACGAACATCGGGTTCCCCACTTGGAAATTGAAATATTCTCCAAAATTAAAGTATTTTGCTTCCTTTTGAAGTTTTAAGAGAGTGTACAGCTATTAAAAACTTGATTTTTAATCTAAAAAATATAATTAAAATGTAGATTAAAAATTAGTAATCAAATATAAAATAGACCACAAATATATTATTGGTTACACAGTTTTTTATAAAGTTAAAAATTGGATTGAAATATGAAAATATCATCTATTTTGAAACGAATGGAGTATATGGCAAGCAACATCCGGTTCCCTTCCTATTACTAAGAATTTAAGGCCACGTGGGGTATAAAATGTGAGAGACAATGCAGTATTGAGGAGAAAACAATTAATTATGTTCTTTTAAATGCTCGCCAACCATTTAAATATGGGTTTTATCAAATATCTCTCTAACTATGGAGTTTCTCTACGGTCATTGATATTCACAAATAAGAATTATTTATTTTGGAAATTACCAAAAAACTACAATTTTAGTTATTTCCATAAATTATATGGTATATCTAGGAAAATAGGAACATCAAACTTTTTAAGAATAACGATGGCAAACATAAGATTTTGCAGCATGCAGAAATTGAAAGGACTCTATAGGATGAACTACAAGATGTAGACAATATAGTGCATTTGCCTAACAGATCTATGACTCTTGAGCAGGGAGATGCACATTGGTGTTATATTGATAGAGCATGGAACGAAGAAGACAAGTTTACGTACATGACATGGGGATTCTTCACTCGAGGAGGCATTGAAGATCAAATTATGGGGGCAATATATCAGGTCTAATCTTTCACCCTTACACGCAGTGTGAAGATTGATTTGGGCTATGAAGTGTGTAAAGACTCTTCAAATTTTGAAGGTAATGTTTAGAAGAAATTGTTCTGAATTGGTGAAGATGATATCTACACTAACATAATAACTAGTCTTCACTATACAACTAGACAAATTTCAATGTTGTAAGGATTTTTTTCTCAAACTTTACCAACGTACATATATCATAATGCCACGGCGGACAAGCTTGAACATGGTGCTCGGCGTTCACCATCAACCATCAGCTATGCTATATTAGATTCCATATCACCGACTTGACTATCTAAATCTGATGATTGTTCTCTTCTTAAGTAGTTTAGCTATTTGTTGTCAAGAAAATAATATCTAAGTCCAAATGTAATATGATTGCAGTTAATCAAAGGCACGTTAATTAACCAATGGCTTTGTTAATCTAGATAAAGAGAATATAGTTCAGTAGGGGTTGAACTTAATATAGAAGCCCATATAATTTAAGAATGAAATATTTAAATTTGATGATTAAATTATAGAATAGCCCAAATAATGTAATATATGAGCCCATATAATCTCTTACGTGTATACTGTATATACAGATTGTAACTAATATTAAATACAGTTTCTCATTTTCTTATCCACCTGATCAATCTGGATTTTATACAGTTACATTGGTTATATCATTGCCTTTGGGGTCAAAATAAGTTTTACCAAAAAAAAAACTTCTCTAAACTCCTAATAGTCAAATTTTTGTAAGTTTTTTTCTAGTGAAATTGTTTGTGTCGTCTAACAAAAATTTATAGTTTTGTTCTCCAGTCCAATGAAACTTTGTTTTATTCTAAATGTTAAATTTATTTCATTTTCTATTTTCTTGGTCTAAAAGGAAACATGAAATAATTTGGTGATCTAAATGTTAAAATCAATCCACTGAAAATTGCAAGCGAAACATCAAGCAACTGGCTCAATTTGGAGTTGAACATTTGTGCATTTTTTATTGTAATTTTTTCAATAAGGAAAATTTTATGTATGAAAGAATCACAAGGAAGACATAATGGAGACGATGGGAAAAACCGGCTAGTGATCACATCAAGGGATGTTACTATCAGCGCACACAGATCGTACGATAAGGACATAGAATTGATTTGGAATCAATAAGCCCACGAGGGGGCAACGTGAATCTGGGGCTAACACTCACCTTTTTCCTCTTTTGTTCTCCTCATCATTCATTACATGTACCTATTAATTTCATATACACATGCGTTTGTAACTATATGCATGATCTATTATAATAGTATAAATAGTATATCCAAGCAGTCTAAATTTATCTTTTTTAATCATTTTTTGTGGAAATGCTTGAATAGTCCTGAATATATCTTAGATCGAAACTCCAATAATATTATTATTACTAATTTCAATTAATGTAGCACCTAACTATTTAAAAGAGAAAGATTAGGATTGTTCCGATTTCGAACAGTCAAGTGCTAAATAACATTTGTCTAGCGACTAACTTGAGGGGATTATGACCCTGAGTTCGAACAAATACTATCATAACTGTTATATCACTATTCCTACGATTAATTAGCCATCTATCAACATGCAACAATTCATGTCATGTTTTAGTCAAAAAAACAAACAAAAAAACACTTCATGTCATGCAACTATTTATGTGATCATGGACAAGCATAGTTATATTTGAAATTTTGTTATATTTCTGGTATGTTGCATTCAAATGTAACCTCACATAAAATAATAAGGATAATTAATGATGATAAAATATATCCTGACTATTATGATTTTCCGAGTGTTTAAGCATCTCCAAACATGCAACAGGTATGTCACCTAACTATTTATTATCATGAACAAATATAAATAAATTGGAGTATTTGGTACGTATTTGGTAAGTTTCATTATAATGTAACCCCACATGAGGGTCTGTAAGTGGGGAGGCACAAAGCACACCACATGGTAGTCCATTGGTGTGCATGAAGAGGTTGTCTAAGTATATGCGATTGTTAAGTTTGGATAAATTCGAATTCACATGAATCAAAAGTAATAGCATTATATAGCTAAGATGTAATTAAGCATACTGGATAATTAAACCCTCCAATGTGTCTTTGGAAGAGTCTAAGACCAAACTTTTAAACTTAGAAGGCATTTTGAGATAACTAGTTCGAGTAAAAACTACCTAATAATGTTGGATAAGTTGGAGAAATGTCACTACTATAGCTTTTTATATTTAATTTGTTTGCTACCAAAGAGAAACAATCACCAGTCTCCCGCTATAGTTTTAAGTATTAAACTACTAAAAAAAATGTATACGGAAACATGAGAAAGTAAAGAATATGTGTGCACATTTTATCTTTCTAGCAACCATAAGTCTTTTGCATTGAGACTCTTGATATCAATCATTAATGTTCAACTAATTGACTCATCGTTTTAGATTATTATTTTGCTCATTTGATAGAACCGTTGTTGATATGGATGAGAGCTAAAAGATGAGAGGATATAATATATTTGTATTCTTTCTACAAAAAAAATGTACACACAATATCTACTAATATAGAATATTTGAAAGTGAAGCAAAGCGGAAGACAATAGAGAAAGAAACAACAGCCAAGACAAGCACTTGGACATGAAAAAAGAAACACAAAAGAAAATGTAATGGGGACCTTCACACATGGGTGTTATAAAGTGGAGCAAACCCAAAGCTCAGCTATAAGAATATTTTCTAGCAATGTCTTGCTTACAACCTCATTTTCCCTACCTTTTATTGTTCTTAGTTTAACACTGATGATAGTTTGTTTTTATCACTTTTTCTTTGAAAATAAGATTATAGCTTTGCAACTACGATTGTAATGCGTAAGCCCTTTAGTACTGGTTGTTTCAGAGATCGAATACCGAGTAAATTTATGATTAACGATTAAGTTTAGTTAGCAGTTTTTAACAGAAAATGTTTGGGTAGTTGCAAAATATTGTGATGTATGTGACCTTGGTTGACCTTGGTTGACTTGGACCATAATGTATGTGTTAATATTACTAATCTTCTTTTCTTGTTAAGAGCTATCAAAACAAATTACGAACGTTCTAATGTTTCTCTAGTAAAATTAAGGGGGCAAATTAAAAAAAAATATTTCAATTAATATTTTTCTTTCTTGATGGAATCAAGCAAACATGTGCCGTTTTTTTTTTTTTAAGAATTTTCCGTGTGATAAACTAAGTGGGGCTTATTGAACTAAGGATTTGAGAGAATTCAAGATTTGAGAAAATCCAAGGAAATCCGAGATTCGAATAAATCATAAAAAGATTTGTTACAAGTTTTATATGTTTTTGAAGAGATTTTTGGGTTTTTGAAAAAAATATTTCTTTTTAAATTTTAAATATTTATTTAAATAATAATTTATTTCTACATTACTAAAATTTGATATTATTATTGTTTTCTGAAATATATAAAATATAAAAAAAATAAAAAATATTTTTCAAAGATTTTTATTTTTATTTTATTTCATTTCAAAAAAAATATTTTTATTTTTAAAATGTGAAATAATTTTTTTTATTTTAAAAAAAATCAAATACCATCATAAGAGGTGGTATTTTAATTGGTTATTTTTTCACTGTAAAATATCATCCAAATTCTACAAAATCCCATTTGATGGATTTTGTTGACAAAATCTATATTTTCCAATAAGCTGGAATTTGAGAGAATTTATACAAATGACTAATCCAATAAGGTTTGATTTCATATGAAATTTGTAAATGTTAGATACAATAAAAGGAGATTTGAGAAAAAAATGAAATTCTATCAAATCCAATAAAAACCCCTAAGAGACACTGACGCTTTTAAATAAAACCAAAAAAGAGTGTGGTTATGAGCTTATCCTAACCTTATATAATATATTGAATATTTCGTTATCATTCGGAAAAAATCCATTACAGTTTCATTGTTGCCAGCTTGTTTATACAGCAAATATATATATATATATATAAATAAATAATGAACCAATATATAAAAGAATTGTTGAATAACACTTAAAGAAATAAACTTTTGTATTTGTGAATATGGTAAAGCAACGAGAAAGTGTTAGTAACTGACTTTTTATTGTTTCTCCACTTACATCTTAATTATGAAAAACATAGAGCCTATTTATAGAAGAAGATTAATTGCTTACTCATCTTCTCACTAGTACACATAAGGACATGTGTTAATGATGAAACTAGTGTAAAAATAAGACAAGTATATCTGATGAGGATCACCATTTGTAGGACATGTGGTCTTTGATGACTAATCATTATTTGTAACACTCCCCCTTGATTAGTCATCTTGTACTACGTACTGCCTCGTTAAAAACCTAATCACGGAAAAACCCAAAGGAATAAAAACCATGATGAGGGAAAAAAGAGTACAGTGACGTAGTCTCCTCCTGAGAATAATGGACATAGCTTTTTCTACATAAGTCACGCAAATGCCGCATTCCGATACCGTAAACGTGTTTCCGGAACGTTGTAGTAGGAAGGGCCTTCGTAAACAAATCAGCTGGATTCTCGCATGACCGTACATATTCTATGTCCACTTCTTCATTTTTCTCAAGCTCCCGTATGTACGAGAAAAATCTTGGAGGAATGTGCTTTGTTCTATCGCTCTTTATATAACCTTCTTTGAGTTGAGCGACACAAGCCGAATTGTCTTCAAATATTTTCGTCGGCTCTTTCTTATCAGTTATTCCGCTTGCGTCTTGTATATGGTGACTCATTGATCTAAGCCACACACATTCTCGACATGCTTCGTGAAGCGCAATAGTCTCTGCATGATTCGATGAAGTCGCAACCAGAGTTTGTTTCTGGGAACGCCAAGAGATCGCGGTTCCACCAATTGTAAAAACATAGCCGGTTTGCGATCGAGCTTTATGAGGATCTGATAGGTATCCTGCATCTGCAAAACCAACCATACGAAACTCGGGTTTTCTAACATATATTAACCCCAGGTCAACTGTACCTTGGAGGTAACGGAATATATGCTTTATCCCGTTCCAATGCCTGCGAGTAGGAGCAGAACTATATCTTGCAAGTAGGTTAGTAGCAAAAGCAATATCAGGCCTTGTACAGTTTGCCAGATATAAAAGCCCACCGATAGCGCTCATATAAGGTACTTCAGGACCGAGTACTTCCTCGCTATCTTCACATGGTCTAAAAGGATCTTTTTCTACATCGAGAGATCTATTTACCATTGGAGTACTCAAAGGAGTCGCTTTGTCCATAAAAAAGCGTCTTAATAACCTCTTCGTATAATTTGATTGATGCACAAATACTCCTTCTCGGAAATGCTCTATCTGGAGTCCAAGACAAAACTTTGTCTTTCCGAGATCTTTCATTTCGAACTCTTCTTTCATATGAGTTCGTGCATCATCAACCTCCTTTTGAGTTCCAATAATGTTCAGGTCATCAACATATACAGCAATGATCACAAAGCCAGATGACGATTTCTTTACAAAAACGCATGGACATATCGCATTATTCACATATCCTTTTCTCAATAGATATTCACTTAAGCGATTGTACCACATGCGTCCGGATTGCTTTAGTCCGTAAAGTGATCGCTGTAACTTGACCGAACAAATCTCCCTAGATTTTGCTTTCAATGCTTTTGGCATTTCCAATCCTTCAGGGAGTTTCATGTATATATCATTATCCAATGATCCATATAGATATGCAGTCACAACATCCATAAGATGCATTTCAAGATTTTTCGATGCCGCTAGGCTCATCAAAAATCTAAATGTAATTGCATCCATCACCGGAGAATACGTTTCCTCAAAATCAATTCCCGGTCTCTGAGAAAAACCTTGGGCAACTAATCGGGCTTTATATCGTGTTACTTCGTTCTTTTCATTTACTTTTCTCACGAATACCCACTTGTACCCAACATGATTTATATTCTCAGGGGTTATGACTATTGGTCCGAAAACATTTCTTTTATTTAGGGAGAGTAATTCAATTTGAATGGCCTTCTTCCACTCCTCCCAATCATGTCTTTTATGACATTCTAAAATGGACCTTGGGTCGGGATCATCATTTTCATGATCGATCTCTTTGGACACAGAAAAGGAGAACATTCCATCAATATCTTTTATTTTATTTCTGATCATAAATTTTTGATCACGGGCGTAGTTGATGGAAATCTCATACTTTTCTATTCCCTCCTCGTCATCTGGATCATCATCTTTATTTAGTTCTTTTTGAACTTTTATGCCTTCTTTCAGACATTTTTCAGTATCAGGTTCTTTAGGAACTTTTCCATTTATGTCTTCTTTCAGACATCTTTCAATATCAGATTCTTCTGGAACCTTTCCACTTTACTCAACCAATTTCTTTTTCTTTCGGGGATTTTTATCTTTAGAACCCGTTGGTCTCCCCCTCTTTAACTGAACCCTAGGTTCATTCATTGTGTTTCCATCAGTTTGTCCTTCAGGAACAACAACTCTTGATGGAACATTCTCAACGGGTATATATGACTTTGTCACCCTTCTCGTATCTGTGAACGCATCTGGTAACTGATTTGCCAAATTATGCAAGTGCACAATTTTCTGAACTTCCAGTTCTCTTTGATTTGTAGGGGGGTCAAGGTGTAACAACGACGGTGTACACCATGTAACTTCTTTAGGAATTTCTCTAATTCCTCCCCCTAACGCTGGAAATTCTTCCTCATTAAAATGACAATCGGCAAACCGTGCCGTAAACATATCACCAGTTACTGGTTCAAGATACCTTATTATACTTGGTGACGTATAACCCACGTATATCCCCAATCTCCTCTGTGGGCCCATTTTTGTTCTTTGTGGTGGAGTTATCGGAACATAGACCGCACACCCAAAGACACGGAGATGAGATACATCTGGCTCCTGCCCAGATGATAATTGTAAAGGGGAGTATTTATTATCTGCACTCGGTCTCAGCCGAATAAGTGCAGATGCATGCAAAATAGCATGACCCCATACTGAAATTGGGAGCTTTGTTCTCAATATCAACGGTCTTGCAATCAACTGTAACCGTTTGATCAATGACTCGGCCATGCCATTTTGTGTATGAACATAGGGAACCGGATTCTCCACATCAATCCCCACTGACATACAATAATCATTAAAGGTTTGTGATGTAAATTCACCAGCATTATCAAGCCTTACTTTCTTTATGGCATACTCTGAGAACTGCGTTCTCAACTTTATGATTTGAGCAATGAACTTTGCGAAAGCCGTATTTCTTGTCGTCAAAAGACAGACATTTGACCATCTGCTAGATGCGTCAATCAATACCATGAAATACTTAAACGGCCCGCACGGTGGGTGGATTGGCCCACATATATCACCATGGATTCTTTCTAAAAACAATGGTGATTCATTGCTAACTTTTACTGGTGATGGCCGAGTTATAAGTTTTCCTTGAGAACATGCATTACATGTAAACTCGCCCGTTTGCAAAATTCTCTCCTTCTTCAACGGATGGCCATTCGAATTTTGCACTATCTTTCTCATCATGACTGAACCGGGATGTCCTAGCCTCTCATGCCAGATTTTAAATGTATTAGTAAACTTCAAGTTTACTGTGGCATAGGACTCAGTCATGTTTATTTTCGTACAATATAGTCCAGAGGATAACATTTTTAACTCTTCTAATATATGTTTCCTCTCGGACTTAATGCAAAGATATTCAATGCCATCTTTATTCATAGTCTCAATATGATATCCATTTCTCCGGATATCTTTAAAACTTAACAAGTTTCTATGAGACTCGGGGGAATATAATGCATCACTTATTTCAAATTTCGTCCCCCGTGGCATTGAAAATTGACTCTTCCCCAGCCCTTAATAATCTTTGCACTACCAGATATTGTACTTACGCTTCCAGCGTAATCTTTTATTTTGAGACTGGAGAAGTATTTCTTATCTTTAATTATTGTGTGCGTTGACGCACTATCTGCCAAACACATATCTCCATCCATAGTCTCAAAGTCTGGCATTTTCTGAATTTCAAATATTCATAAAACATTATTATTAAACATAAAATATTACATATATCTTACAACAAAAGATATAGATATTATAATACAGTAAACTTATATCACATCGTTTTTACATTTACTCATCGATTCTTTCTGAATCAACCAGAAAGTCTGATACGTCAAGATGAGTATCATCATTTAAACCATGAAAGGATGGTCCGGGTTCATCAGAGATGAAGTTTGTTTCACTTCCTTTCTCTTTCGCTTTTTGGGATTCTCTATACAGATCGGCTAAGTGTTTTGGTGTACGACAACCACGTACCCAATGACCTTTCATACCGCATCTGTAGCAAACCTTTTCTGTTTGCCTTTTATAATCCCGGCCCCTTTCGTTTTCGTGGAAGTCTTTATTATTTCTTTCATCATACGGACGAAATCTTCTTCCTCTTCCTCGTCCTCTTCCACGACCATGGTAACAATTTCTACCACGTCCACGTCCTCGTCCTCTCCAATTATCATAACTGGATGATGCAACATTCACTTCGGGGAATGGAGCTGATCCAGTAGGACGAGCATGATGGTTTAAAGTCACGAGTTGATTATTTTGCTCTGCTACAAGGAGTACTTGCATCAACTCCGAGTAACGAGTATACCCATTCGCCCGGTATTGTTGCTGTAGGACTACATTTCCAGGATGGAACGTGGAGAGAGTTTTCTCGATCATATCATAATCACTTATTTTCTCTCCACATAACATCATCCTAGATGTAATTCCGAACATCGCAGAATTATACTCACTTATACTTTTGTAGTCCTGGAACCGGAGATGTATCCACTCGTGTTTAGCTTTCGGTAAGATCACATATTTCTGGTGATCGAACCTCTCTTTTAAAGATTGCCAGAGGTCCGCAGGATCCTCTTTCGTAATATATTCATCTTTTAAACCATCATGTATATGGTGTCGTAGAAATATCATGGCTTTAGCCTTTTTCTCATCCGACACTGTTTTTGAAATATCGATGGTTTCCAAAAGCCCGTTTCCTCTCAGGTGCATCTTTGCACCCACTGCCCAAGTCATATAGTTATTTCCCGTAATATCAAGGGCATTTATTTCGAGCTTTGTCAGATTCGACATGATAACTGTATTCATAGAATAATATATTTTAAAATATAATAAGTACAATAATTTAAAGGTAAAAATTAAAAGCAGAAACTTAAATTAAAAGTAAACTTAAATTGCAAAAATTAAAAGAGCATAAATAAAATTGGAGGCTTAGCCTTCCACATGATCCGAGGAGACAGAGTCTTCCATATTGATCATTTTTATTTTTCAAGGTCTGAGGAGACAAAGTCTACCATTTTAACCTTTTCTTTTTATTCACGGAGGCAAAGCCTACCACGTGTTTCTCTGATCGTGAAGGCATAGCCTATCTTAACAATCAGTCGGGGAAGGCAACGCCTATCATCCCGAAGAATAAACGGAGAAGGCAGAGCCTTCACTCCGGAACAATAACAAAATTAAAATATTTAAAATTATTGAAGAACATAAATTAAACCTTACCTCGCTAATATAACTTTGTTTGGTATAAGAGCCTCGTGCTGATAACGTGTTGAATAACACTTAAAGAAATAAACTTTTGTATTTGTGAATATGGTAAAGCAACGAGAAAGTGTTAGTAACTGACTTTTTATTGTTTCTCCACTTACATCTTAATTATGAAAAACATAGAGCCTATTTATAGAAGAAGATTAATTGCTTACTCATCTTCTCACTAGTACACATAAGGACATGTGTTAATGATGAACTAGTGTAAAAATAAGACAAGTATATCTGATGAGGATCACCATTTGTAGGACATGTGGTCTTTGATGACTAATCATTATTTGTAACAAGAATTACAAAAGTTCATCATAATCGTAATTGAAGCCCGCAGATTCTTTATGGCCCATTATTGTCCATGCAACACAGCCACTACACGGATGGCTCACCACATATTTTAATTTCCTTTACCAGACCGCATCTCAACACACCCTAATACAATTCTCAAATTAGTTACAATATCATACCACTTTCTTATTTGAAATATTTTTTATTAATTATATATTCAACTAAATTGTGAGATGGTTAAATATCTTCATACATCCATGAAATAATTTATTATTCTCTCTTATTTCTAAATAGAAATCAGCCATCTTTATTATTATATTTAAATAATATTTTCTAATATTTATATTATACACGAATACATTATTTATATCATTTAAGCATATGTATTTCGCATCATAAATTAAATACATCATTATGTACATAGAAGCATCTCAAAAGTCAAAACAACGAAACTCTTTTCTAAACATGCAACATGATTAATGTATAGATGTTATTACGTGATGTATATAATATTTTTGAAACCACAATGTATCAATTGTGACATCTGAAAAAAAAACCCATAGATTTGTTTAAACCATAAACGAAAAATCTAAACCCCAAAATCAATTTTTGTTAATTATCCCGAAAACAAAACATTTCGATCAAGATCAATGACTATAAACAATATAGAACTGAATTAAACAAATATATTGCTACACATTTAAATTGTTTCAGTTTTTTTAAATAATCTTTTCTTATAATGTGTACTAAATACTTGAATTTTATTAACCCAAAAATTAGAAAGCTCACTTTTAAAAACAGTAAAACATAAATAGTTGATTCAATTTTTTCTTTGCATTTCTTTAATCACGTTTTAAAATATGCTATGAAAAGATATTTGCTATTATCTTTCTAAATATAATAGTTTACCATAAATTAAAAATATTAGTACAATGAACTGTTTATAAAAACCAACTCTTCAAAATTATTTTATATGACTATAGATATAAATCTTTGTAATTTATATTTCCACACCAATAAAAAATTGTCAAACATAAAACATCAACATAATTATAAAAATATTAGTTATCAAATATTAAACACATAAAATTATAATTAATAAATATTTAACTTTTAAATTTGATTTTTTAAATGAAAAAATCTCGCACTTTTAAATCAAGGACCAAATTCTAGATAACTAAATTTGATGCAGAGACTATATATTATGCTTGCAAACGCATGTGTCACACTGTAGGATTAGTTCTTAGCCATTTCGCTAGGCTTGGACTTTTAGCTTACAACGAAATGTTGTGGCACTTTGTCTTCTTCAACTTTGCCTTTTCCTTTGAAAATGCTTCTTATATTACTAATCTTTGTTTAGAGCCACGTAAAATATTCCTCCTATTTTGGGGTTTTGACCGTATGATCTGTGGAGTCAAAGATCTTGAGATGACTATTTAATTATTACTTCGGGAGAATCTCAGGAAAATAAAAGATAAACATTCCATCAAAATAACAATGTAGATTCCCCGAATCTACAGTTATTAAGCCAAACTGTTTCACATCAAACCATACTGATCATATATGATTCTTCGTAAGTGATTTTTTTTCTTTATAATCTACTTAATTTATACTGATCATATATGTTTCTTCTCTCCACATGTTTTGGTATTTAGTTATTTACCACTCAAACCATGTGCACCTGCGCATCGCACCCTGGCCACTTTGATGTGCTTAGTCAAGTCTTCCTGATTGAAATTATTCTCGAGCCTTGTGATATTTCAGTCTAATATTGACTTATAATTACATACCGAATTTTCACATGTAAGCCAATTTATTATAATAATTTTCACATAGAGTATCCACGATAGCATGGTTCCCTTCCTACTTGCCTAGTTAAATTATATTCTAATTGCAGATCAAGAAAATAATTTATAACTAATTTCTCGAGGTTACAAAAAGGCTAACATGTCAATACACGGAGATAAATTTTCATATTTTATCAAAGATTTGTAAATACAGTGTTTTTATTAAAAATAACAGAAAAGAATATTTCTCTAAATATTACCATTTAAGAATAAAAACACAAGAAACTGGAGGAATCAAGTGATCTAAACATTATGAGAAGAGTCAGTATTTTTATTGACAATAAAAACTAAATCCAATTTAGTAAAAAACAAAACTAAATCCAAAGTTCAGTTGAGATTCACATGGGCTAACGTGGAATCTAGGCTTAGTACTTTGAAAAAAACTGATATATTGCAAATCAGATTAGGCAACGGGCTACTCTCTAGTAGTGTGGTAGTGTACAGAAGGGTGAAAAGGTGAAATTAAATCGAGTTGCAAACTTTTCTCTTTTTGACTTTTTGACATTTTGTTCAAAAATGCCTAAACAATGCATTTATTGAGCTTTGCACTTCGGTTCGACATTAGAATTCAGTTTCTTTTTTTTTTCTAAGTGTTTACACGTATGCCACACTACTATATAATGAGGTTTAACTTTTAGTACAAAAAGAGTAAAGAAAATTGAGAAAGATAAATACGAGTACAAATGCATGTTTTTCCAAATTAGACTATAAAAATCTACGTCTTTGTATGTTATTTATTTTGTGAATAATATACAATGTGGATTTGAATTTGGATGGTAATACAACGAGGGCAATAGTGCAAGTTACCAAATGCATGTCTTGGTTTTGTATGTTTTTTTACTTGTAGTTTTAAAAAGTTAAGAGAGAAAAATTAAGCAGTCCAAGCAAGAGAGAAAAGAAACCTTAGACCGGTTTTATCTCTTAGACTAACTAAACCAGAGTAAACCGGTTTTATCTCTTAGACTAACTAAACCAGAGTAAACAGTAGAGAGTAGACTAGAAGAAAGTCCGTGAAGGATAAGGATGGCTGAGAGAAAGAGAAAGGAGACAATGAGGTCTACTTCAGTGCATAAAGACATGGGTACGTGGATACCAGTAGCCACACGTGCGCTCAATCATCAAACTTATACATAGTTACATACATACATATAGTCAATAATATGCTTTCAATAAATAAATATTTCATGTCGTCAAAATAAAATAAAATAAATATATTAAAATTCTTATTCTCACCGGAAGGCGACGAGTACTTCCGGACATACCAACTAAAATTCTTTAATTTACTTACTTCAAGTGAAGTCCCACTCTTCTGCCCTTTTCTTTATTCAATTTCTTTTGTTTTCTCTACAACCAAATCAGATGAGCATTTACTATTAATATAGATGTTTTTTAAAAAAATTGGAGAAAATTGGAGTTTATTTTACTTAGATTAAACCCATTTGTGTACTCTATTTGCCCCTCAAAAAATTACAAATTTACTTTAAAATACTAAATTCGGTCAATTTTCTCTATAATTCCTACGCTAAATTTAATTAGTATCCTTTTCATCTTTTTGTGAGTGCAATATTTTGATCTTATTCTGTTGTTATATATTCTTTTACTATAAACATTTAGTATTTTAATAAGTTTGCCTTATGTAAAATTCATAGCTAATTCTGCCTTTCCAATTAAAAGTACATCAATGAACTTGTTTTGGCATTTATGTTTTTATATCTATAATATAAGATTTATTTATGATATTTTAAAATAATTATTTCAACGTTGATCTCTTTTTATAATAACATTTTTTATTTCTCGCCTTACAAAAATGTTCTTGACAATTTTTATAAGCAATTAGATCAAAATACTGAAACACATCATAAATGTCATATAAGTTATGATATAATGATCAACTAAATCGATATAATGTCGAATGCTTTTTATAAAACAGTTGGTACGGTGTTTTCAAAACGATATTAGAATTTTACAAAATCATGAACATTGAAACTCACAGTTTGATATATTTCTCATTCTCTCGCTCGATTGTTGAACTATCAAATACTATGCACTAAAGAAATTTGATCTCCATCTCCTCTAGAGTGAGGATTCAACACAGAGCAATACTAATTTACAAAAAAAAAGAGGCACACAGAGCAATACTCTTTAGTCCTGACAAATACAAAGTTGCATTTAACTATCCTACAGGTTGGAAGTCGATATTGCGAGTCTCAAGACAACTTAATTTTGAAAAGATGTTTCGCCTGTTTTCTCATATTTATTATTTACATTTACTATACAATTATGTCATGTTCGAGACTGTGGTAGACGCAACACGCACGGTTGAAAAATAAATCCGTATGTTATCGGAATATTTTTTTGCTCCATTTGCCATTTTGTTTACCTCATTAGCAGCTTGAAAAATAAATCCGTATGTTATCGGAAAAAATACATACTCTGTTTTATATTAAGTGTCATTTTATATTTGTGTACATAGATTAAGAAAATAATTAATTTTATATATTTTTTATATAAAATATAATTATCTATATACTTAATCATATTTTTACCAATAGAAAAATAAATTACAGTAGAAAATTAATAAAGTTTGCACCAAAAGTCGAAAACGACACTTATTTTATAACAAAAAATAATAATTTTATAACAACACTTAATATGAAACGGAGAGAGTATAGTTTAAGAAACATACTATTTAGGCTTTTCAGAAAGAAAAAAACATGCTATTTAGATAGAATTTTGGTGGAAATACTCGTAAGCATATGAAACCGTAAACGGTAAACTTTGATCCCTGAATAAAAATAATATAGTCGAATAAGATAGGGAATAGAATTTCATGGATTAAAAAGTGTATTAATGACAAACTTTTATATAAGCGGCTAATAAACTGGACTATTTTATATGCACACATGCATGAACCACACGAACGACCAAAAAGACCAACCAATCAACACCAGATTTTGCAATAATGAAAATAGAAAATTATTTGAGAGAGATGGGATGGGAGCACAAGAGGACAAAAAAGAGGCCTTCGTGCAACTGGGAAAATTTTAATGTACTGTACTACATGGCAGCTTTTAGTTAATAATTCTCGAGATTTTGAATAACAAGAATTTATATACTCAGTTCAAAAAAAAAAGAATTTATATACTCTTATTAATTAGCTACTTGAATTTTCAGTGATGTGCAGATAAAAGCATACTACTTTTTAATGTGCGCGTGTGGGTGGGACATTCCTCTTCTGGTCTCCATCGATGCACACGTACACGGTATACATCGTTCATCGACATTCATTTGCATTATGAGTTTATGGGTCATGTCACTCTTTGAAATTATCTTCACGATATATCTAGGACTTTAAAAACTTGGACATGTATTCTAATTTGGACTGATACTATTTCTCAACAAAGTTTTAAATCTTACTTGGTGCAAAGATTCTAGCAAATTAAGTTTTTTTTTTATCCTAGCAAAGGTTAAAACTTAAAACGGACTAAAATAGTGAGAGCATGATTAACTTTGATCTTTTAGAGCAGGGTTCTTAGTTTTTCTAAGAAACATATCTTAGCTTTTAACTAAGAAAACCTAAAAATCGTCTCTTAGATAAGAACTATAAAAGATATTTCTTAGCGGAAAAGAGAAAAAAACAAACAAATTTTACGTTAAAAGCTTCATCTTAAAATATTGGGTTTAATCATGACCTTAAACGATGAAAGACCTGACTATAATATAAACATTATTGATATAATGATAAGATGGATGACCAAGAAGAAAACGGAAAGGTGCTCAACTTGACACATCCCTTTTAAATTGAACGTACGTGTTTTGAAGTCTCTCACATTTGTTGGCTCTTGTAGGAATTGTAGTCTTGTGCAATAATTTCATTTCCCTACGTAAATATATTCTGAAAACTAACAAATCAACCGACACATATCTTCCTTCTATATCTTAACACTATTATGAGTTATTATGGTTTATTTACACGACCAGCAATCAATCGACAACGCAAACAATTGAATAAGTGGAAAGAACATATGAGTGTTTTTTTAGAAAAAAAAAGAGTGAAAGGGGTAAACAGGAGAAAAGATAAGATTATCAAAAGGCCTTATATGTTTGTACAAATACTTTGATATAGTGACATGATTGGTGAACTTGTCTTTGGTTGCAAAATAGAACATATACCGAAGCTGGTGTGTAAAATAAAACTTTTAAGGATTTCACACGATCATAGTGTCGACTTCAATAATAAACCTTAAACCTGAGTTTTTTGGTGAGAAAATAAGGTCAGATATCAATTATACATTTTTAATAGTATTATTACATATAATATACTTGCTTTGTTTTTAAATAAGTGTCACTTTAACATTTTTTTCTTTTTACACAAAGAGTATCATTTTAAAATTCTAATACAATTTTAATTACAAATGCTTTAACTATATAAATAATTTTAGTTTCTAAAATTTTTATTGATTGAATATATGTAATTAATAAGAATATAACGTATTCCAATAATTTTTTTAATTTAAGTAAAAAAAACGTTTTTTTTTGCGAAATGAAAGGAGTATTACATTATTTAAACTTTGAGGTATGCGAACTAAAGGTACATAATACCTATACCTTTCTTTCATCCCAATTATATCGAAATCATTAATGTTTTTATTTATAACAAACACCATAAAGATGCAACAACAAAGTAATAAACTTAATTACCTAAAAAGAAGAATCTTCCCTCACTTACTACCAAACAAGCATTCATGTCTAAAATCTTGAAGAATGAGATCGTCGTTTAAGTTATATAGTACTCTGCATCCCTTTTCCGGTTTTGCCTAATGACTTAACTTTTACTCTTTTTACCTCACTTACTACCAAACAAGCATTCATGTCTAAAATCTTGAAGAATGAGATCGTCGTTTAAGTTATATAGTACTCTGCATCCCTTTTCCGGTTTTGCCTAATGACTTAACTTTTACTCTTTTAGTTATTACCTTTTGAACTTTCAGAACCTTGTTGTGGAAACGTAAATGACCTATTTTAATACTCCCTCCGTTTTTTTATAATTGATGTTTTAGGGAAATTTTTTTGTTCCAAATTATTTGACGTTTTCAATTTTCTATGTAAAATTTATTAGTAATTAATGTTAGATGACCAATGATATTATAGCTTCTATTTTGCTATTGGTTGAATTGTGGTTAGGTAAACAATTAATGATGTTTTTGTTTAGAAAATAATAAAAAATTAAATGTTTCTTAATCTGTGTGCATAATCCTAGAACGTCAAATATAAAAAAACGGAGCGAGTATTACTAACGATGTCTTTGAAAACATCATTAATTAAAATAAAACGAGTGCCATGTAAAATACTATCTCCATTCCAAAAATATATGTTTTAGAAAAAAACTTTTGAAGTATTTTATAAAAAGAAATAGTTATTTTGTGTCTACAAAAAGAATTATAATTCTCAAGAAAACAATTAAGCTTATTAAAGTTTTCTCTTTCCAAAAAGATAACTTTTACTCTTTTAATTACTACCTTTTAAATTTTCAGTTAAAAACTGTAAACCTTGTTGTGAAACGTAAATGATCCTTTTTAAACTAATATTATCTTTAAAAACATGAATAAAATAAACTGGTGAAATGTAAAATAAATACTATCTCCGTTCCAATAAAAATAAATGTTTTGTAAAAAAGATTTTTTTATAAATATAGTTACTCTTTGTTTCTATAAAAATAATTATAATTTTCAAGAAGATTAATTAAGTTTATTGAGTTACTATTAGTTTAACTTTATTGAAAATTGATTATCACATGAAATATATTTAATATCACAGCCATTTGTATTATTAAATCAAATTGAAAAAAAGAAATAAGATGCCAAAAACGAATATGATGCCTTCAACTTAAGCTTCCGGCAAATCTTAACTCAAGCAAAAATTGAATCCGTGAATGAGAAAGGCATGGAAATAGGTTTCAAGGAGTTGAACCTGTGAATCTTCATTTACTAAAAACTTAGGGGGTGAAATTATTATTTAGGACTTCAAATCTAATAATCCTGAAAATTTTCATATATGAAAAATCGGATCCATATATAAATATCTTGATTTTCAAGATTGACTATCTGAATTCAAATCTTTATTTTTTTTTGGTTAGATGCTAGATGTAGTCCAAATATACAATAAATGCCTACAAAAATACAAATGTTAATTTTATTCGACACTTTAAATATATATGTATCAGTTGAGCATTAGTTAATTTCATACAACGAAATTTCCATAGATCAGTCTTTTTGTTTTATTCAAAATTGATATATATATATATATATATATATATATATATATTTGGGGAAAATGTTTATATATATGGTAGCTGTTCTTAGTCTTTTAGTCATAAAATACATATATTTGCTGTATTTAATTTTTTTTTGTAATTAATAGAATCCATAATCTGCTTATTTTATTCCCCCAAACAATTCGTTGAAACAACTTTTTAAACATAGTTGGTCCAAAAAAAATTAAAAGGCACCATCTCTCTTTGACTCGTTTTCTATGGTAAATCTATCTAGTCTCTCTCTTTCTCTGAGAGCATGGTGATGCCCTTTAGGTGCCTATATAAACAATGCCACACACAACCATTTAGACCCAACCCAGAGAACTTTAACCATCTCTCTCTTTCTCTCTAACTAATATTGGTTCTGTTGGAAACAGAGGAAAAAAAAGATGGGTATAATTATGATAATTTTTGTTATTCTTCTGATCATTGTATGCATCTGTTCTGCTCTTCTCCGGTGGAACCAGATGCGTTATTCCAAGAAAGGTCTCCCTCCTGGAACCATGGGCTGGCCAGTTTTTGGTGAAACCACCGAGTTTCTCAAACAAGGGCCAGATTTCATGAAGAACCAGAGACTCAGGTAACATCTAGTTTTTTTTTCTTCTTTTTAGCAAACTCTGCTCGTGGGCCATGTGGTTCTTGGTTCGGCCTAATAAAATCTTTTTTTATTATTTTATTTTATTTTATGGATCAAATCAAGATATGGGAGTTTCTTCAAATCTCACATTCTTGGCTGCCCTACAATAGTCTCAATGGACGCAGAACTCAACAGATACATTTTAATGAACGAATCAAAAGGACTAGTCGCTGGTTATCCACAATCTATGCTCGATATCCTCGGGACATGCAACATAGCGGCGGTTCACGGGCCAAGCCACCGGCTCATGAGAGGCTCATTGCTCTCTCTAATAAGCCCGGCCATGATGAATGACCATCTATTGCCTAAGATTGATGATTTCATGAGACGTTATCTTTGTGGTTGGGATGAGCTCCAGACCGTTGATATTCAAGAAAAGACCAAACATGTACGTTCTTGCCTTCCTTTAAGACACTGAATCTGAATCTCTGGTATATTCCTTTAAGTGTTTTTAATATGTCAGAGATTTATTATTTTTGATAAAAGAAATTACTAATTCATGACAATTTTTTAATTGTAATTAAAAGGGCTTTTAATTGATTAGTCTATAACATTGTGATATTTTACATGATTACATGTTCTGTTACAAAAGATAAATGTTTTGAAAAAATGTTTCACAAAAATAGATTTTTATTTTCAATTGGCGACCACACTTTAGGAAAAAAATAATGGTGAAATTATCATTCCTCAATTTTTATACCATTCAGATTGAATCTTTTGTCAGATTTTTATATTTCTGTTTATTAAATTCCTCAACTGAATTTTTATTTATTTTTCAGTTCACTTAGGTGGTTATCAATTGAATCCTTTGTGCATTCTTATAATTTAGTACTAGTAAATTATAAATTTCAAGAAAATTAATTGTGTTTATTAAATTATTATTATGATTTAAAATTGCTAATAACATAAAATGATAAATTTATGATACAGATTTATATGGACAAAAGAAAAAAACATCTTTGTGGAACAGAGTATTAATTATTTTCATTGTTATGTTTACTCATTTGTAGTGTTATTGTGCAGATGGCATTTTTATCTTCATTGTTACAAATAGCAGAGACTTTGGAAGAACCTGAGGTTGAAGAATATAGAACAGAGTTCTTCAAGCTTGTTGTTGGGACTCTTTCTGTACCAATCGATCTCCCGGGAACAAATTATCGATGCGGAATCCAAGTAAGTTACTAGAATCTCGACATTAAAAAAAACAAAGGTGAAAAATAAATTTATATTGACGTTTTTCTGGTTGCTTTCTAGGCAAGAAACAACATCGATAGGTTATTGACAAAGCTGATGCAAGAACGAAGAGAGTCAGGAAAAACTTTCACTGACATGTTAGGTTACTTGATGAAGAAGGAAGATAACAGATACATGTTATCTGATAAGGAGATAAGAGATCAAGTAGTAACGATCTTGTATTCTGGTTATGAGACTGTCTCTACAACTTCCATGATGGCTCTTAAGTATCTTCATGATCATCCTAGTGCACTTGAAGAACTCAGAGTATGTTTTTAAGAAACATTAAACCGAGTTTATACGGTTTTATCTGGTTCGGTTATTGATTCTTGGTTTTGGATTGCAGAGAGAACATTTGGCTATAAGAGATAGAAAGCGACCTGACGAACCGCTCAATCTTGAAGATATAAAATCGATGAAATTCACTCGAGCTGTGAGTATTTTCGTACACAAATTAAATTATTAAAATTTATTATTCTTGATTTTGACATTGTGGTTTGATATTCTTTTGGACCATCTTTTAATAGGTGATCTTTGAGACATCAAGATTGGCAACGGTAGTTAATGGTGTCCTGAGAAAAACTACTCACGACTTGGAACTCAACGGTAAAAAACTATTGTAAATTTGAGTTTGTCAACTTAAAAAAGGAATTTTATCATTCATAGTTTTTTTTGTGGGTATTTGTGTGATTTAAAAGAGAGAGAAAAATTGGGCATGTGGACCTTACCATAAATCAATTATTTAGAATTTAAACCAATGAATCTGGTGTTCAAAAAAAAAAAAAAACAATGAATCCAGCGAAGCAATCATCTCCCCGTGACCCTCCATGATTTTATTTAAATTATTTTTATTTTACAATTTTAATAAAAATTATTGTATATGTATTAATAGGTGTGTTTTTGAAAATAATTACAGGGTATTCAATCCCAAAAGGTTGGAGAATTTACGTATACACAAGAGAGATCAACTATGATACATCTCTGTATGAAGATCCAATGATCTTTAACCCATGGAGATGGATGGTTAGTATTTGCAATACTTTGTTTTTTTGGGTGCTTTGTTTGGAAACATCTGGCTCACGCAGAAGGTCTATTTCGATTTAAATATGCAGGATAAAAATTTGGAATCAAAGAGCTATTTCTTACTCTTTGGAGGTGGAGTAAGACATTGCCCTGGAAAGGAACTAGGAATCTCTGAAGTCTCGAGCTTTATACACTACTTTGTTACAAAATACAAGTATGTTCTTAATCTGCAAAGATCTGATTTGTTTGTTGTTGTTTTTGCGATTGATGATTTGAGTTCTGTTTTCTTGTGCAGATGGGAGGAGAAAGGAGGAGAGGAACTAATGGTGTTTCCAAGAGTTTCTGCACCAAAAGGATACCATCTTAGGGTTTCACCTTACTGACTTTGTTTTTCCCTAAAATAAAAATTATGAATATAAAAATCAAGTAAGGGATGACAAAAAAAATCAAGTAAGTTTTTCTTTCTTAGGGTTAACTAACTTATTTTTATCTCTCAAGATCTTAGAGGAGATGGATTATGTACAGAGGAATATAGAAGAAGTTAATAGAAAATATAAATGTTGAGGTCAGTTTCTTATCTTGTAATGTAACCCATAACCAGTTTTTTTCCAATAACAATACTTGGTATACTTTTCTGATGTTTAACGAGTGTTTTTTTTTTCTCAATCTGAAAATCATATATTCGTGGAACAATATCAAGATGGTATACATGCCCGATCCCGAATAATTGTGAGTCGGAAGTAAAAAAATTTGGATCATTTACATACAAAAATGAAAAAGGAAATTAATTAGCTTGAAATCATCACCACAAACACACTAACCATAAACCAACTACTCTATTGAAGATTTTATTTACAAGAAAACCATTTTTTATATATTTTTAATTAGGACCAGAAGTACATGTTTCTTGGGCTTGTACTCAGGGCCGCTACCGATGGCATATTATAGAGTACACTTCAAAAGTAACAGAGATATACATCTGTTTGGCAAAACAAAGAAAAAAGTAACAAAATTATTGACAGTGTGATACATATAATTAATCATTTATGATATGATCAGGGGAAAACAATATTGGTTTAACGTTTATAATCAAACAAGTCGGCCTGTCTATTAGTTTATGCACTTGGTTGAGCTCATAATAGCCCATAGAACTTATTGACAACAAGTATACGTAAATGAAAACCCACAACCCAAATTATTACATCACATAAGAGAGCCCAACTCATGTTTTAAAATCAATCCATTTAGGTGATGGAGAGTTGCCGTGAAAAAACCCAAAGTCAAATTAGTACATCACATAAGACAGAGAAATAAAGATTCGAGGACACAATCCTACAACGATTTAAATGCATGGAAATATTGTCAAACTGAAAGAAAAACGAATTACGGCCAGTCTTGCCTTAGTCATTCACACTAATCTAATAATATATGTATGCATACATTCTCTTGTTTTTGAAAAAACTTTTTTAATCCTTCATACACTTCAATAATTGAGTCATTAGACTGAATATTTAATACTTATTTTTCTTAGAAGTTACACATTAGCTGTTAGTTTTGAAACTTCTATCAATGGATCTTAATCTAATTCACCCTCAATTCTATTAATTTATTTTAGTAAAAAATACTTTTAATTTCCTTACTTTATACTATATTTAATTACGTTGTGGTCCTTATCTTTCATGGGTAGAAAAGGATCAAAACATCTTCAATGTATGAGGTGTCGACCAGCTCTCCAATGTCACAACAATGATTTATAACTGTTATCTGATTTATATGCAAAAAAATTGTAGACCAAAAGACCAGAAATTTAAGAATATAAATGAACAAGTTCTACATGATAGGTTCGTCACTATGTACCATGATACTCTTTTTGGAAGCTTTTTTAAATCTTAAAATGAATTTTAAACTTTTAGCTATTTTTATTTTAACTAATTATATATTGAAGTATTTTGTATTCAAGAGATATACTTCACTAACTTTGTCAATCTGACTTTACAATGGTTTGCCAACCTTAATATATATATACTAGTTGAAAAAATTGTTGTCCATACGTGTACAGTCTTTGTCAAAAGAGCTTTATATTATTTTTTATAGCAAAAATGATCCTAGTTTCAGAGGTTTTGTCTTTGATGCTTATCTAATACCATCCGCCCAAATTTTACTTCGAAAATTCAAGTGAAAGCTTCATGAAGTACCTTTCTAATTATAATTTATTAAAGGAATATCAAAATCCACAATTAAGATTACAAAGTAATTGTTAAACTTCATCAAATTTTGATTTTAAACCAGTAATGAAACATCATCTTTATAATTCGTGAGCAAGGGGAAATTGCAATCTCTAAGATAAAACGATTATTATAAAAAAAACTAGAGTTCAAATCTTGAAAAATAAGGTTGAATAAACCCTAACATTGCCATAAATGTTGATACGTATGGCCGAAAGGCCAAATGAATACAAGGTGAGTCATCGATACTTTATTGTATGGAAGGAATTTTCTAATTTTCCTATTGCCAGAAATAGTATGCACCCATTATTTCAAGCACAGTTTTATATATATATTTTAAGTTATCAATAAACTAATGAAGAATTACTCTTAAAGCATGGCTTCTTTTCATTATTTTATTACCCAGGTGTTGAGATTTTAGTGGCTCAAAATTCTTTTTAACAATAAAGACAACCCACTAGTGTTTTTATAATATATATTTTCCACAAGAACTGAATCCAGAACAAAGTTATGCTTCTGTGATGATGGTAAAAAAGTGTCCAAAGACAATAAACATTGTACAGGAATATTTTTTTTTAGTGATGACGAATAAATTTATTGTACGGATCTATGTGTGGATTTGGTAATAAGGTACCTGTGAAATCCTAATTGGGTAAGAAAAATAATGAACTGGTTCTCATTATGTGTCAACACTTGTTAGAAGAATAGTGGCTTACCAAGATTATTTCCGTGATTGAGGAACTGAACTAAAATTTATAGTATAATTTAGGCTAATGATAGACCATAACGTCACGTATGCTACCGGTTTAACTATAGGGTCTTTAACTAAAGTAAATGAAATAAAATATATAGAATAATACCTCCACAAAAAAAGTAAAAAGATGTTCTTAAACAACTTAGGCCATCTTTAACCGAGTTTCTTAAGATGAGGTTCTTAATTTTTTTGATCTTTTTTTAATTTTTTTTTTTTTTTTTACATTTTTTCGGATAAGAAACGTCTCTTATGTCTCTTATTTAAGAGACGGTTCTTAAGTTTTCTTAGTTAAAATTAAGAAACGGTCTCTTAAGAAAATAAGAACCCCTTGTTAAGAGACATGCATTAATCATGCTTTTAGATACATATAATACATATATATACACGCACATGTTCAACCACATCCATGAACATAGTGGAGCAAATTAAGCAGAGACTCTTACAGTCACATATATACAAATAAGTTGTAATATTGGTTTGTGTGAAAGAGTCTCTGATAATTGAAAAGGTATGCTTGATTGGGGAGTTGATCAAGTCCATCAACGAAACCATGATCATGATCTTTATCAACAACAACAGCAACAAGAAGGATGTAGAAAGGGACCATGGACACCTGAAGAAGACAAGCTTCTTGCCGAGTATGTTACTTCCAATGGGGAAGGAAGATGGAGCTCTGTTGCTAAGTCTGCAGGTAAGCTATTTTGATTTGATCATGGCTACATATATATTTGCTTCTATATGTGCATATTTACACATGACACATCTAATATTCGTTTTTCTTTCTTTCTGAATTCCGCTTCATCGTTGCTATATCATAAGCTCGTAAAGACATATTAGTAAGGGAATCTATATTGTATTATTCCATTGATATCAATTTCAATTTTTATTGAATATTTTTTAATGAAAGTCACTTCAGGATAGATTTAATTAATAATTTATAGAGAATTAATACAGTTACTTAGTATACATGCTTTAGTGACGATTAATAAAGACAAGTTTGGAGAACACATATATGAATTATAGTTAACTTAATGAAGCTCCTGATAATATATGTCATTCTTGTTTCTTTCATTTTTTTTTTTATGTATAAGCAGTCTCACACTTTTCATAGTTAGAAATAGGGAAAAGCCATGGTGGAATAAACTTTAAGGGTTTTATTTTTGTTGGAAATCAAAAGATGATTCCTTGTTTTGTGCAGTTGACTTTAATAATTTGCGAACATTTCTACATATATATTATTTTTGATTCAAGCATATTGGTCCAAAATGTTAAAATTGGAAAGTTCATATACTATATCTTATTATAAAGATTATACAGGTCATCAAGTTGCATTAAAATTGTACATTTTCATGTTTTGTCAAATCCATTCTCAGTGCTCTTTTCAATATTTTGTGTTTGTGATGGAACTGAAAATTAGGGTTGAATAGAAGTGGTAAAAGCTGTAGACTAAGGTGGGTGAACTACTTGAGGCCAGGGCTTAAGAGAGGACAAATCACTCCTCAAGAAGAAGGAATTATCCTTGAACTTCACTCCCTTTGGGGTAACAAGTAAACTACTCAATTTTTTATTTTAAATTTGAAAATTCAAATTAAAAGCCAGACGCTAATATTAAACCTAGCATACTAGTAATCTGACAATATGTTTGATATGCAATAATATATTTTTTAAATTCACAATAATATGCATGATTCACCATTGCTTGATTTGGTCCCCTTTATTATCTTACATTTGTAGTTGTCGCACATTAACTTTATTTACGGATTCAAACACTTGATGGGCATGCATTTTTACATATAACTTTCACAATATATGTAGGTGGTCTACAATTGCAAGATATTTACCTGGACGAACCGATAATGAAATCAAGAACTATTGGAGAACTCATTACAAGAAGAAAGATAAATCCTTTTACAAAGCAAGACAAAGTTAAAAGATCCCGAAAACAACTAGGTCTACAACCTCAACCACAACATCAACTGCGACCGCATAATCAACCATCGCAGCTGGTATCTCAAGACCACATGACTCTAGGCAATGAGCAAAACATAGCTTACTCTTTTTCTTACAGAACTAGTGTCACTAATGACCAATTTCATATGCCTCAAAGTGTTAGAGCAACTTTAAGCGACCGCTCCTTGATCGATGAAGGTAACTTGTGGAGTCTAGACGATGAAGATCCAAACCGTTTTGGTGGTGGCTGGGAACAAAGAACAACTACTGATATTGTTGAGAAGTTTAATCGCGACATAATTGAGGTTCCCCCATGTGGATTAGGGGAGTATAATTATAATGGATTTTACACGGGAGGCTGTTATTAATTAGCATGCACGAAAATATTAAAAAAAGTTGTGTCTTCGTATGGTTTTGTTCCAAAAATTAGTTTTCTGTTCTTTTTAAAAAAATTGGATTTAATAAATTAGAATAATTATAAGTAAAACTGTGGGAGATCGAAAAAATATAATGGACAAAACTTTTCACAATTCTCTAAGAAAATGATTAGTTAGTTTGAGAGAAATGGAGATATCAAATATGAAATCAATTTCTTTGTTCAATTCAAACTCTTTTATACTGATGTTAAGAAAATAACTAATACTTTAATATAGCCAAAATCCATTTATTCTAAAGTTAGTCAACAATAACAGTCAAATTTAAATACCATTGGAATTTAGAAGATTTGGTCAACCTAGAATTTTCCATTGCTAAACCCTATGACCCAATATTTCTCTTTGATAATTAATATCTGGTCTCTTGTTCAATGTTTTGTTTCTTGTTGTGTGGTTTGTTTTGACTTGTTTTCTTTCATGGTTGTTTGATTGTGTTTTGCTTAATTAATTCGTCACTAGAATTAGTTTGTTAGGTAGTTATAAAAATTTAAAACTCTAATTCCTTAATTTAGTTAGGTTCTTACAAGCTTAGTAAGTTAATTCTCATTCTTAATAAGTTGCTACAGATATCTTTCGTGCTGTTGTCTTTTAAAAATTTAAATGAAAAAAAAAATTATTTCATATATCAACACGCTTGCTTTCAAAATTTGTTACTCTCTCAGTTTCATTATAAATGTCACTTTAGTTTTTTTCATATGGATTAAGAAAGTAATTCATTTTATATATTTTCTATATAAAAATACAATTACTTTTACACTTAACATATTTTAACCAATAAAAAAGAAATTATATTATAAAATTAATAAATTTTACATCGAAAGTTGAAAATAACACTTATTTTATAACAATTTTCTTTTAAAACGAAATTTAATATGTAACAGAAGAATTAATATTTTTTGATGACCTTCATAAATTTGTTATTAGACAGTAAGACCATGTTTATCCACTGTCTCTTACGCGAGGTTCTTAACTTATAATTTCACGTTTTTTATTTTAATTTTTTTTTAAAATTTTTTCATTAATAGACGTCTCTTAAATCTCTTATTTAAGAGTCAATTCTTAAGTTTTTTTAATTAAAAGTTAAGAAACGTATATTAAAAAAGTTAAGAACCCTGTGCATAGACACCTCCAATAAATATGCCTTTAAGATATGGTTATAACATTCCCCACGCAAAACGATGAAATAGTCCGAAACAATATCTTAATGGGCTATCCGAATGAGAAATAACTAGTTCAAACCCATTATTAAGCCCAAAACTAGAAAAGTTAATGCATTTCATCCATAAGCTGAATTACGCATCAAATAAACTCAACAAGTAACTTACGATAATCAAAGGTATAAAATCATCAAAATAGGCCCACAAATAAACCTCACTCGCCCAACATTATTGGCACTATAAATTATTATTATATCAAATAAAGCACCAATAGGAAATCGTTGTTTGTTTGTTTGCTTTTCTTTTTGAAAAAGGGCTTGCTATTAAATTGCTGAAAAAAAAAAAAAGAGTGTAGCTCAGCCTTAAGCTGGCATAGTGGGCCTTAGCCAAGAAGAAAATAAATTGTATTGCATGTCCATTAATTAATCCGAGCCCAGAAACTTTCTGAGATCCAATAGCGAAGAGCACTCAATAGTGAGACATGCAATGACGATGATGATAGTCACGGGTTTGTGCTTCTCCGTGCAGATAGATATACGGTCATGGAGTCATTCTTCATACTATACTTATGGTACTCTTGTTTTTGTAACATAATTCATATTTCATAAAAACAATTTGATAAAGGTAAATAATAGTGTGAAGGAATATTTATATTTTTTTTACATGCACTTTCGTCAACATTAACGGATTCATCGACTAACATACCAAACTTACAATACCCACACAGATTTATTTTTACTAATAGATTCACTACATCTTTTATAAAATGAATAGTATGTTTTAAATAATTCAAAACCATATAACAATATGTACTGGCAATAATACTCTCTCTCTCTCTCTCTCTCTCTCTCTCTCTCTCTCTCTCTCTCTCTCTCTCTCTCCTCTCTCCATGCCTTAGGGTAGGGCATTTTGTCATAAAATGTGGAACCATTAATTTTTCTTTTTGATTATTGAAAAGTGTTAGTTCACCATATTAAATCTCAAAAGAGTTAGTAAGGTTTTTAAAATTTCTGTTAAAAAAGAGTTAGTTCCTTCCCGTAGTCTGTAGTTTGATATATGGGTGCTGATACAATAGTAAGTTCGCTAATTGTTTCTTTAGCTTATTTTTGTGGTCATCCTACCCACTTGGATATAATAACCAAGCTCTTTTTTTTTTCCAAAAGAGGGTTCGATTCATAATTATTGTGATCAATGCTCAAAAGGAAAAAAAAAGCTGAAAAAGGTTAGTTTCAAAAAAAAGAGTTGAAAAAGGTTGACGGTGCAAACTGGAGCATTCAAGAATGGTGCCCAATTATATGCACAGCATATTTCCCAGTCCTCAACTATTCTTCTTTAAGTTGGTTTAAGAATCTTCTCATTCTTTATTTTTAGTAAACTATAATTGTTTTCTATTGATCTGACGATTTTGAATCAGTCATGATAAGTATTATATTGATTTTCTTACATATATGTTTAGGTTCTTACGGAAATTAACTGATATATTTCTTTTTGATAATAAGATTGAAACCCGATAATCCCAAACTTTGTTGTTATTGGTCAATACTCAACATTGTAGAATGCGGTTCAGATTGCACCACAAATTACAAGTATGCAAATTCAAATGCTGTTCTTCGATCTTTATAGCTGATTCAAATTTACAAATACATTTAAAACTCTATGAATTAATAAATGTTAAGACTTTGATATTTTATTAGAGTTATTAATTTTAAAAAATATTTAGATTAATATATATTTATATAAAATAAAAATACCAATTTATTTACACTCATCATATCAATAACATTTTATAGTTTATATTTATTCACAATGAAATTCATTTCTAGTTTTTCGTAACATTATATGTTATTTTGTTATGTTACATCTAAAAACATATACATATTGTATATTACATATTCTAATACATCAAGCGAATTCAGGTAAATAAATTTTTCAATATTTAAAAATTGTTAGAAATATATATTTCATATACGTTAATTATTAATTTATGATTTTAATGAGACAATATATTTATAAAAGTTTTTTTTTAATTTTTAGTTATTTTATTATTTTATAGGATTGTGTTATATTTTGAACCAACCTAACTCGTGGGACTAGAAAAATTTATTAAAAATATTTATTAATTTATCAAATATTAATGTATATAGTTCTTACCATATATGTTGATTCTTGCGAGTAGATATTTACATATTTGTTCTGGTGTTGATTTTTCTCTCTAAAAATGTTATACCCATAATGAGATCATATAATATATAAAGAGATGAGCCAATTCACTCCTTATCATTTTATTTTGAGCTGTAAACCCACAACACTAATAAACATGATAAATGACTAAAGGCATTGGGAATCAAGAAAGGCTATGTCCCTAAATCTCATCAAAGGGTCAATTGCAATATACAAACTACTTGTCTTCGGAATTGCAACATCGTGTAAGAGTTCCCCTTTGGCCTACAATTGTGGTACCACATCTACTTGATTCTTCAAATATATGTATATATTATATACTAGCTATTCCCAATGAGCATGTCATCCATCATCCTAGTATACATGTCTTACAATCTCTCTAATGAAAAAAATGTATATCGTATTTGATGATAGAACGTTTCTACTTTTCTTTGTCTGCCAAAAATGTTATCTTTTAAATTGTTAACTATTGGGACCGCGAAGTTGGATGGTCCCCAATCTCTGATAGCTCAGCGTGAGATTTGAATATTAGGGTTTAGTACAATTTGGAAGCTTAATTTATGCATCATGGTCCCCATAATGTTCGATATATAAGTTGGTAATTGTACACCATCTTTAGGAAGATGGTAATGGTATACAGTTTTCACTTAATATCTGAATTTTCTAAGAACAAAAGTGACTATATATATATATTTAAGTGCAGTGGACCACATTTGAATGTGAACCCATGAAAGGTCTATCGCGCTCAAGTTTCCATTACTATCTAGTACTAAATCGCATTAACCCAAATTAACTTGTTATTCATTTACAATGGACCACATGTTACAGAATGTATATACATACGTATGCACTTAAATTTATATATTTATGTATATTAACCACAAAATATGTAAGCAAAAGGGATTGTGTACATGTATCATCCCATGCATTTGTATCTTATACTCCCTCTGTTTCAAAATAGTTGATGTTTTGGTTTAGTCCACAAGAGTTAAGACATACATTTTTTCTAAAAAATTGTATTAAAAATATAAATTAAAAATAATTCAACCAACCATCAAAAAGAATTATAAAACATTATTGGACACACAATTTTTAATAAAACTATAATTAATAAAAAAGTATATAAACATCATCTATTTTGAAACATAAAATAATCTTCAAAACATCATCTATTTTGAAACGGAAAGAATATATTATATAAAAGTACATGTTTAATAAATATACATTTTGCTATGTCAATTACCATTTACAACCCCTGTAGTTTAGTCTTCTATGGGACGGTCAATCTTTTTAGATTTTATGTTCAAAGTTCATTTTACGCTATTCCTGCTATGCATTTAAGTTGGGTCTTGTAGATGATATTATAAGCCTATTCTGAATCCACCGCTAAGGATCACTTGTGAGACTTTCTAGCTCTTTCATTGCTCACTCCTTTTGTTTCAATAGCTACTACTAGCGTATGTGTGCAATTAATATTATTGCTCTCAATTACTTTATCAAACGGTATGACCTCAAAATCATTTTGTATTAATTATTTCCATCATGCATTTCAATAGAATACCTTTATAAAAAAGATTATGAATCCATTGGTGTTATATGAAAAACAAATATTGTAACCAATTATATATTTAATATTATTATAGTGTATATTCGTTGTCTATTAAAATAAACATTATTTTGTGAATAGTTACTTCATTATATTTAAAAATGTTTCGTGAAGGACAGAAGGTTAACCCCTCATCTAAAGAATAGAGTAATTACATCACACGACAATAATTTGGAAACAAACTAAATAAATAGCAACAACCATTTATGATTTTATTCCAAATTTAATTGTTACGGTCTAATTATAAAATGAGGTTAGAGTTTACATTTTAACCTTTTTCCGCTGTGATCAATTATAAAACTCTACATAATCCACATATATTACAGAAATATTTAAATCATTGACTTCTTTTAGTTTTATCTCAATATATTTTACTCAAAAGAGAAACAATTGCTGAAGTACTATTATATAGGTCTGATCTCTAACGTGAAATAATAGTTTATGCTTCCTTTTTTTATAAAGACTGCTCCCAATTTTTTTTTGTTAACTAAGAGGTATTTAAATTTTCAAATATTTTTTTTTGGTTTAAAACCAGCCGATATTAATATATTTTTGGTGTAAAATATTCCTCCCAATCGAATCGGGACGGTGGTACACCGCTCCCAGTTTTTATAGAGCCTTTATGTTAATGATATATATTAGGAATTTCAATTAAAAAGTCCAGTTTTAAATTTAAATAAAGAAGCTCGACAGATTTGTTTCTATTAATGAGGTTTAGGTAAATTATTTCTTTTACGATAAAGGTTTTATTTCTATTAATAGGTTTACTTTTCTAGGTTATACCGTTTTAGACTGACGCAGAACATATATTCTGTCTACATGCAGTTCGTACATATACTCCATTGACGTAATTAAGTATGCATAACATTTTTTACTTATTGTCATCAGTTTGATATACTTTTTCAGAAAATTAGGGTTCATAAACAAGATGGCTAAGATTTTGGAGTTTGATCAAAAAATTAGAAACATAGATTAGTCCGAAACTCCAGATTTCAAGTATAACAGACACTGGCCGGTTTTCTATCATATGCAAATCCATAAGTCAACCAAATTTTTCTTTTTCAAAGGTAAAGACATAGATTTTTATTGAAGTTTGTGGTGTAAAAATATAAATTTGATCAATTGTAAAATTAACATGTGTGTTGATAAGTAGATTGTAGAATAAGTTTACCGATAAATATAGACATACATGGAAGTCTGTTGTTGCGACACATATGTAAATAGTGACGAAAATCATGTAAATAATTACCTTTTTTGGTGTAAGTTTGTTTTCAGTCTTTTCCAATTAGACCTGAGCATTTTACCTGGATCCGAAGACCCGACCAAAGTTCTTGGTTTGGAAAGTTCTTGGTTTGGGTAGGAACCGAAACGATTCTCTTACCCTATTGGGTTTTGTTGTGGAGGACACGCGGGTATTAGACCCGGCTCGACCCAAACTCGAGACATGATGAAGTATCCGAAATAACTGAAACTTCTAGTTTATATTAGACATATATTGGGTGTTTCAATATATTTTGGTATTATGTGCATTTTTTAAGTTTTGGATTTAGATTTTTTAGGTATGGTTTTGGGTAAAATTTTAGATTTTCAAAAATATAATTCTGATAATCGTATAAAAGTTCTGGTACTTTTCATGTTTTTGGGTCAAATTTTGGGTAAAATTTCAGATTTTTTTTGGGTATTAAATATTTTCAAGTATATTTTGTGTTTTGAGTATTTTTTTGGACCGTCCAGACATGACTCGAACATAACACGAACCAGAACCGAACAGAACTCGGTCCGATAAATGCTAATTACTTTATTGGGTCCAATTATCTATGATACAAAACGATCTATACCGACATGACTCGAACCGAACCCGAACCGATGAATTATAATTACCTTATTGGGTCTAAATAGCTAAGATCCAAAAGACCCAGACCTAAAAGACCAGGACCCGACAAGACCGACCCGAACCCGATCCGAATACCCAAATGCCCAGACTTATTTCCAACATCCAAATTTAGAGTATCATGAAAATAAAAGATGGTTTGATGTTTCTTAGTGAAGAATCATTAAAATTTGAAAAGTTCTGTTTTTAAAAATAAAACTTATCAAGTTCTTTTATGAAAGTAGAGAGAAAATGAGAGAAAAGAAATGCTTTTTGGTGTAAAATAACAAAAAAAACGAGATGAAAAATTAATGTTTGAACTATAAGAGTTTTAAATCGATTGTTCATGTAGAGCAGTTTCTTGGTTGCGCCATGTGCCTATATATACTCAGGGTGGACGATGTCTTTCTTGCGGTGGTGGAAAATTACTTCAACAATACTGGTGGGAGAGTTCACCACTTTTTTCTTTCCTTACTTTTTGATATAAAATTTATTAGCTTTATAGCCGAAAAAATCTATTAGCTATATGTGTAATAAAACTTAACCGAAACAAAGTTTATGTTTCAAAAATATATGAAACCTTTTATTACTTTTAAAAGTGTAATTATAAAGTATGGATATGCAACTTTTAGACTAGCATATTTGTTTGTATTTTGTTGGTTGTATATATATATTACATCATTATTGGAGATTTTTATTACATCATAATTAAAAAAAACTTATCAAATAAATAAGATATATGCAAACTTTAACGCTAGCATGTTCTATCTTTTTTTAATGATGAATATTGTCTAAAACCTACACATCAAATTCAATTATCTACAATACAAGAATCCACGATAAATTGTTAAAATGTACGTTGACTAATAACAGTTTTCGTAGTCCTTGATTTTTATTTTAGATTTGGGATTAGTTCGTTTGCAATTTTACTATAAATGGAGGTTATACTCTTTTAATGTTCAGAGGTGTAACGGGCCAAAAAATGCTTAGTCACTCACAAACTTCTATAATGTCAATGTGATTAACGTGAACTATTGTCACAAATATTTATCAAATTTTTAGTTTCTCATTTATTTTTGTTTTAAATTTAGTTTATTATTATTTTCACTACGAGATTTAGGCTACAACGTATATCTTCTCTAAGTTCCTATTCTAAATTTCATTTTTTTCTCTCTTCCATTTAAAGGTTTACAATATATGCCTTTTAACTTTCAAATATTATCATGTGGTGGTTAACATTCTGATAGGTCAAAGTTTTATATTAATATTTCTAATATCTATAGTCTTATCCATTCATTATTTATTTTAGACCAAATGGTCAAAATATCCAATGGATTCACAACATTTGTCGTAGAAATTCGATCTTGATAATTACAAGTTGTATAATAAATTAGAACCGTCCAAACTCCGTACAATAAAAAGCACCAATTGTGTAAGTAACATGCCCTAGTGATTAAAGTTTATAATCTTTTACACCAAATCTCAGATTCAATTTCCAGAAAATGCAATCTTTTTAAAATTATAAGATGCAATTTTATGAAAATTTCAGTGTGCTGCAAACATGACAGTTAGTTGTGGTAGTCAATTGTAGATAAAAGATATCTATCAAAAATATCATATATGCAAAACCATCTGTCAATTTGAGTGTTACGGCGAAAATGTACAAGTTGTTATTTAACATTGCATATATTACACATATTTTATCATTATTTGTAATAGATATCAAAAATTATATGATGTTGTGCCCGGTATTAAAAAAATCATCAATTTAATTAATTAATTGAAGACTATTTCGGTCACATTGACATAATCTCATAAATACTACTAGTTTTCTTCTTTCACTTTCCCTAATTTTATCATTTTATACTTTCTCTTCTTTCCTCCGTATGCCATTGTGTGTCTAACATATTTATTTAAAACAAGCTGACACAAATAGAAACTTACATAAAAATCTTTGCGTAGTTTCTCATCTTACTCTACTTTTTTTCCCTTTCAAGAGAGAGAATCTAGGGTTCTTCTTTTTTTTTTTCCTGGTAGGTCTTCTTGTAGCTTTCTCTTTAGGTTTTTGAGGATTTTTGAAGAAATGGGAAGGGGAAGGGTTCAGCTACGGCGGATCGAGAACAAGATAAGGAGACAAGTGACGTTTTCAAAGCGAAGAGCGGGTTTAGTGAAAAAAGCTCAAGAGATCTCAGTGTTATGTGATGCTGATGTTGCTTTGATTGTCTTTTCTCCAAAAGGCAAGCTCTTTGAGTACTCTGCTGGCTCCAGGTTTGAATTTAATTTACTTCGAATCTTATTTAACACTCATCTGGTTACTCTTTTTTTAAAGATCGCATATCTATTCTTATCTATATGAGCTTATATTTCCTGTTTTGGCCGATTGGGGAAAGTGGTAGGTTTTAACTGGTGGAGATTGATGTGAAATTGGCTGAGATTTACAGCCATGTATGTATGTGAGAGATGAATACACATGCTTAGTTCTTAATTAGTTCTTGCATCTCTGAATCAGAGAAGAGCATAAAAATGTAATATTATATATCCTATATAAATCAAATTATCAGAAGTGAGTAGATATAATAATCTGATTAAACCATAATTATGAGATATATAACTGTAAACCAAAATAAGTTGAATATACCATGAAATAATTAGATATCTTTCTTTTAATTTACGTGTGTATTTTTTCTTCAACCTTACATAAATGGTGATTTTATAGGAAAATGGCTGATTTAATTTGATATAAAGTCTCCAAATACATTTTTGATTCACATGACCTGTAGGGTTTGAATCAGTGAGTAGATCTATTGTTCAAAGCTATATTACTTTGCTATTTACTCATGTTAATTTTAAGTTTTTTGGTAACCTGTATTATACTAAAGTTTGTTTTATGTATTTTAATAGCTCGAAATGAAAAGATCTCTAATACAAAATAAGTCTGATGTATTTTAACTAAACACATTTTGGTACAAACAACTTAACAGAATTTAAATTTGTAGTTCAACAAAATTTAACTAAAAAGGAAATATGGAGATCTTACATAATCTATATAAGATCTCAAATTGGAAAGGTAATATGATGGATAATTCATTCTTTTTATTGTAATTTCGAATATGAGATAAAGTTTTCCGAAACAGTAAAAACTAATACTAGGAGACCTATTATGATGATGACACCGTTCAAATTATCCCAATGTCCTAGGTTCATGTAAATTATAGTAATTCTCATCTTTTGATAAACACTATCATTAATTAGTGCTAATGTAACGAGAAAAGAAGTAACCCTAATATATATAGGAAGAATATATCATAAAAGTTTTAGTGCAAACTATCATCTTTCTAGGGATGGATTTCGTATTGAAAATAACTAAACATACACAAAATTACTAAAAAGAGAAACCAAATCTACTATAAATAGGAGTGAGCTTTCAGTCATGATTGTTGTACTAATAGTAAACAGGAAGTAAGATATACCGTAAAATGTTTTTGGAAGCATGGCAATTGGCAAGCCTTTGTCATGGAGCTTTGTGCCTTGCTTTGTTCTTTTCTTGGTCGAACCTAGTACTAACCTCGATCTTCACATGAAGATATATACACATCCATAATGATACTTTCTATCTTCTGAGCTTTAAGTAGTATAATATATGTCCAAAATTGAAATTTCTTGCAAACATGTTGTAAGAAATTTTGTTAAATTTGATCTAATAATCATTTTAGTCTAGCTATACTGTAAACTCGTTAAAAAGTTTGTTTAAACTCTGCGTGTGAGCTACTTGGTAACTTATGCCTCGGTTCAAGTGATTTACCCACAGTATATTTGTGAGAATCGGTTTACTCAAGGGCATGTTCTCTCTTGAAATTATTTGGTCACTTAAACTCGAAATCCCAATATCATGTGCTAAATCCATATATATAGTGTTTAAAATGTATGGAATTGTAAATCAATGTTCTCAATGGTAAATAAACATTACATGCATATGAATCTGGAAATGTTTTTGTTTAGCTTTGCAGAATATATATAAGATGAAGAAAAAGAGTATACCAACTTATTCATGATGATAGTCTTACATTGAGTGTTCATTCAAGTTTTATTAAATGATGTTTAGCATGGAGAGAATTCTTGATCGATATGAGAGATGGTCATACGCTGGTCAAAATATTCCTACACCAAGTTTGGATTCACAGGTTCTTAAGCACATCAATGACTATCTATTACATATGGATCATTGTCTATCCTAAATTTGGCTAACTATTGTTTTGTTCGTAGGGTGAGTGTTCAACAGAATGTTCCAAGCTCTTAAGGATAATTGATGGTATGCAAAGAAGCTTAAGGTTAGAAACTTGTAACCAAAAGATCATCCATACATAAATACACACTTTCTTTGAAACAATGTAATAAATTGCATCTTCACTTTTTAACTTGTTTGTTTCATATAACAAGGCACTTGAAAGGAGAAGAGGTGGATGATCTAAGTATCAGAGAGCTTCAGGGTCTGGAGATGCAACTTGATACTTCCCTCAGGAAAACTCGCACTAGAAAGGTTCTTTATCCTTATCAAAAGAACATTATCTTACATTTTGTATACATGTATGCATAGATCATTTGTACAAATTAAGTATTTGTGCCTAATCATGTTCATTGTGTGTATGCATATATATACTTAAACAGATATATAGATATACTACATCTAATCATGTAGCTATTGTTTTGGTTTGGGAACACAGAACCAGCTCATGGTAGAGTCCTTAGCAGAGCTCCAGAAAAAGGTAATATACTGGTTTAGAGATACTTACACTTTGTTATGGTCATAATGGCTTTGTACATTGCAAACGTCTTTGAGGGACCTGCCGGTCTATTTTCACTATTGGGATTGTATAATAGTTTGTCTATATATGTGATCTTCAAGTTTGCTATTCTATGTTATTTTTTACCAAATAAGAAACACAAGTTTAGATGTTCGATCTATGAATACTTGAGATTCAGATTAAATTGATAAATATGGGATCTTTTATTGGCATAGGAGAAGGAACTCAAAGAACTGAAGAAACAGCTTACAAAGAAGGTGAAAGGATTTCATATCTTTGCTTATACAAACATACTTTTCGTTCCTATTTAATGTGGAGTTTAAATTTCAGATAATAGTCTAAAATTTCCAAATTACATATATTTAAGTTATGTTTGAATGTTAAAACGATTACAAAACAAAACAAAAAAATTAACGAGGTAAACAAGTGTTGATTTGGCAGGTTGATCAAAGTGAAGACATTGAGCCGCAAAACCTCAGCCAAGGGTTAGCCTCATTGGCAACGCCACCGCACCTGTTGCCACAACCTATATCTCCCCATCCTCCTTTATCTATTGGGTATAAATTCTCGATTCTCTCTCTCTCTATATATATATATATCGATTTCACTTGGCTAAGCTTATACAGAATTACCAGTTATAATGTGTTAGTATTGATTAACAATAATAGTAAGCTAACTTACATCAACGTCACAAAATTATACTCTCACTGTTTCATAAAGATAGATGTTTTGGGGTTTTCACACATATTAAAAAAACGTATTAAATCACTATAATAAATATACCGATTACTATAATTTTCAATTTTTAATATTTTTTTGCCAATAATAACTCAATAAAGTCAATTAATTTTTTTGAAATTTACAATATTTTCATATAAAACATAAAAAAATTATCTTTATGAAACATTTTTTTCTAAAACATGTATTATAATGAAACAGAGGGAATAATTTGAAACCTTGATATTTAAGTAGCCACGAGCATAATGTGTATCATATATATATATATATATATGATACAATGTTTATCATTTATATGGAATGAATTAATTTATAGGGATACATCGCAAAGGAATGAAGTTGGAGAGGTAGATGCTGGAGCCCTAACTCGGCCTACGAATACAACGTTGCCGCATTGGATGCCTCGGCTTACTGGAGAATAGAGGTTCGAAGGCCATCTTGGTTTGTTATTTTCATTACTTTAAATATCTAAACGAAATAACTTATCGGTTTATGGGTTCGAATATCGTGAAATATTGTCCGTTTTGGCATATTTAGAATCTGTGTAAGATGTCCTCAAGTTTCAAATTTCGAACTACTTTCAGAAAAATTGTATCTCGAATGTGATTTTGTATATTTTATTAATGAGTGTACCTTACATTTTGTGAATTTAATTTTGTCAGCAATATCCAATATTACAGGTTGGATTCGGATAAGTTTCCTGAAAACTTTTCTACATATATATTTTTATTCTGCATAAAATAGTTTGCATCCCCGTGAATTTCTTTGACTTTCCAATCGGTGAACCTTTAAGTCACTCTTGTTGCCAATAATCTTGAGTATTATTAGGTGATTACTCCATTTTGCCTCCTCCATTAAGCAATCATATCATCATTATTGGGCCCTTAACTAATGGTTCTCCTTCTTCATCTAAATGACTTGAGCACTTCTCATATCTTCGCAAATCAAAGCATGTAGGATCAGCATCATATATAATACTGTCTATTAATGGCTTATACATTTAATACTCTTATATTTAGCAACACCAGAGTTATTATATTCTGACTCCAATCAGCATTTTTTTGTGAATGGAATGTAAAATTAATTTAACCCAAAAAGACTGTTTTACATCAACTGCAACTTAATTTTTTTAAACAGTGTAAGAAAAAAAAACTTCTGCTTTAGCTAGCATTATATATCGGTTTGGTTTTGGTTCATTATGTTGCTTATATAGCTACTCAATTAGAAAGAATGTTCAGTTTAAGTTTAGTATACTGGCTTGACCAGGATGTTTAATTTTTCCTTTGCAGTTAGACCTATGGAGCAAGAACGAGAAGCTGCTGGTTTGAAAGCTTGCTTAAATACATTGATATATGAAATACAACGGCTGAATATATTATGCAAATTAAAGGAAAGAAACAAGTAGAAGAAAATTGAAGAATTCGATGCTCGCAGATCCGAACTTGAAACCATATATACACTACTCTTCTCAAGGTCAACTTGGTATTATTCTAGCTGATTTTGTTATTGAACTAAAAAGACTCGTAATGAAACGGCAAGTATAATCCAGACTTGTCATTAATCCGATTTCCATATATTTATAATTAAATTAAAATATTAATCCTCGTATATTGTATTTGTATAGTGTAACCACACTACGAGAAAATCTGACAAAAAAATTTGTCAAAATTTCTAAAAACTTTTCTAACGAATTTCTAAAAACTTTTCTCACGAATTTCTGAAAAATATGAAATTTTACCATTTATCAGTATTTCGTCGAAAATATTTAAAGAATTTCCAATGAACAATGTTTTATTGGAAATAATCGACAAAATCGTCGCCCAAAAAATGTTAAATTATTTGGAATATAGGTTTGAGTCTAGGTTTGAGTAAGAAATTTGTTAGAAATTTCCAACTAATTTCCGATGAATTGTAAATATTTGTTGGAAATTCATTAGATATTTTTGACGAATTTGGATATGAAATATTCAAAATAAATATTAAATCTGATACCTACAAGATCAATATGACATATGTTAAGAGATAAAAATGATGTGTGATAACAATCACTCAATTCTATTAAAGCTATATATTCTTGCGATGGATACATCGACGAATACATTAACATTTTCACTAATACTTATATATTTATTCAAACACTTTACAATGATTTATCTTACAGTATTAAATTTGTGAGTTTTCAAGAGTTTTTTTAAAAAAAATTGAAGATTATAAACCCCTAAATATCATCAATATATTATCAATGGATATTTTCTGTCTATTTTTCTTAGGTTTCGGAATCCTAATCCACAGTTTGTTGGAAATTCATCAGTTACATATCATGCAGAGAATATACCATATTTTTAAAAATTTACAATAAAATTCTGACAAAGAAAGTATATTCATATATATATTGAAAATTGTCCACTTACTCATTAAATAATTTTTCAGAAATTTCAACAAATTTCTGATGAAAAGATATATTCGCTGGAAATTAAAATTTGTCCAGGAAAAGGGAAACGCCTAAACTTTATTTAAGCGCTAAATTGAAAAATTTAATGGATACCCGACTAACTTGATCCGTCAAAATATTTAACATAAAACTAAAAAAAAATCTTCTTCATTTCAACAATTTTTTTTCTCTATTCTCTCTCTCAACTGGAGAACAGCCACAAATCCTTCCCCAAAAAACTTTTTAAATTCATGTTAGTCATGTATTGTCCTCTCAGTAATCATATATGTTAGTTTGTATATGTGTTAGGTTATTAGAATTGATAGATTTTAGGGAATTGTCCTCTCAATAATCATATATGTGAGTTTGTATATGTGTTAGGTTATTAGAATTGATAGATTTTAGAGATTAGAATGTTAGAAATGAGTTAGGTTTGTTGATTTAGGATTTAATATGTTAGCTTTGTGTTAGAATTTTTAGTTTTAGGATTTTACATGTTCGATTTAGGATTTGAAAACTTGTTTTATGTCTTTTGATGTTTTATAATTTTTTTGTTACTTTAAAACCGTTTTACGGTTTTATAAAACGTTTTTAAGCGTTTATAAATATTTTTTAAGTTTTTATAAAATGTTTTCATGTTTTTTGTAATTTATAAATGTTTTTATCTTTTTTAGAATTTATAAAAATGTTTTTAACCTTTTAAACGTTTTCAACTTATAAAACATTTTTATGTTTTATAATTAATAAAAATATTTTCAATTAAAAAAACTATTATATATTTTTCTAGAATTTATAAAAAAAATCACTTTTTAAAAACATTCTCAATTTAAAATTTTTTTATGTTTTTAAGTAATTTAAAAACGTTTTTAACTTATTTAAAAACATATTCAATTTATAAAATGTTTAAAGTTGTTTTCTAAAATTTTATACTGTTTTTAAAATATTTCTATTACAAAATCGTTTTTAAAATTTTATTATATTTATTATAATGATTGTACTTTTTTTAGTAATTGATTAATTTAAATATTATATTTTATATAATATTATATTTTTTAAATAGTTTACAAAATTTCCCACAAATATTCATGTGAAATATTTTGTTTATCTAGAATTGCATTAGAGAACTATATTTCTGAAATTTATTTGAAAACATTACAAAAACCGGTGGATAGTTTTTTTTCTAAAAGAAAAATCATGTGGATAATTCAATTGAAATTGTTTTAAACATGTCGAGTTGCCTTAGAAATTACTAAGTTTCATACTAGGGAGATTGTAATTTAAGATTTAGGGTTTAACTAGTTTTGTCGCTACCACTCGCAAACATTGCGTTTGCAGGTGGTAGCGAGTCCTCGCGTTTTAAAACAATCATAAAAATACTATAAATCGTTTTACACGCTCCAAACTTCTCAAATCAAAAATTGTTTTCAGCTAGCATTTGCGGTTGCAGGCGGTTACGGAAAGGTAAATAAAAATATTTTTTAAAAAACTATATAAAATAAAAATAAAGATAGTTAATTAAATTTTTAAACTTAAATAATATAAATACTAATACTTTAATATTATGTTTTAATTTATACTATAAAAAATAAACGAAAATATTTTCTTTAATTTTTTAAAAATGAATACTATGATTTTATAAATATAATTTTATATTTGTTATAATATTATGATTTTTAATATTTTTATAATTATAGAAAATATTAAGATTATTAATTTATTATTTAACCATTGATTCATTTGGTAGTTAATTAGCCATAACTATCCTGCAAATGCACCAATTTGTAACCGCTTTACGAGTTATACAAATCTCTTAATAATCTTTTAAACCGCAATCACCCGCAACTGTACACGTAACCGGTGCGCTTACCCATAGTGAGACCCTTAGTCTTCTTATAGCAATAGTTTTCTTTAGGCAGGACATACCATCCCTTGTCTCTCTGAAGTTTAGGTTATATTTTTCCATGCAAGCCATGCGATTTTTTTTCCTAAGACAAACCATGCAATTTTCTAAGTACATCTTTTCAACTTCTTGTACTTTTTATACTAAATTAATATGAGAAGTTGAACTTAAAAAAAAAGATCCTTGTTAGTTTTTGTTTATTTTTTGTCATTGCAGTTTGTAAATAAAGCTCATGTTGTTTATGCATTCTATTCTTTTATATGAGAATATAAAAATATGCCGATTTTATTTCAACTTGACTTAGTGTCCAAGGCGGCTTTTGGAGGTTGGTCGATATACGAAGTAAAAAGGTCTATCACTGGTTTATTCGATTTTAGTGTCGCGAAAACAGTTTTCTTTTCTTTTTGTGTAAAACATTTTGATAAATGCATACTGGTCAGAATGCCATATATGAAATGATGGTTTGAGAATATACATTATCACGTTTAAAATTAAAATTTTATTTGAAAAGAATCTGCAAGCATATAAAGGATGATGAGAAATGGATATTTTCGCATAACACCACGATACCAGCCTAAGAGCATTTCTAATAGAGGTTTTTAGCTTTTGGGTTCTCAATATATATATATATTAGTATTTAATTGTGGAGTTCTTAATTTTACGGAAAACTCAATCCAAAAATATCGCTTAGAGATAGAAACCCCACTGGAGTGCTCTAAGAATGCTAAAAGGTGCATATACTTTGTGTCTAATTAGGTCTTAATTATAAAATTCGAACAACTGTACATATGTTTGAAAATGTGATAAAAATCATCAAAAGTGACTTTTATGTTTTGATCTGTGGAAGGCTGAAATACTTCTAAGAGAACAGTCGAATAGAAACCGGGCCTCGTGGTCTGGTGGTAAAGGAACCTCGGCTGAGGTGTCCGCCATCACGAGTTCGAGTCCCGGCCACTGCGGAATTCACATGCGGGCTGCGGAATTCACATGCGGGCAGCGTCCAGGGAATAAACCCTGGATTATCAAAAAAAAAAAAACAGTCGAATAGAGGGATGAAATGGATGGTTGAAATTAATAATGTATATAGACAATTGAAAAATAATTAAATGTCTAAATAACATAGTTATGTATTATCAGATATGTTATGATGCTGACGGTATCTTCCATAGAGCAAAGCAGAAACATTAACTGAGCCAACTAATGAAATAACAAGATGAAATGCGTTTAATAAAATGACAAAAGTTAATGTTATTAGAAAATAATAATAATACCAGTGAAATTAAAATGAAATTTATTTTTTATTTTGAATATAATTTTGTAAAGGCTGGGTTTTGTTTCGTGAGCATGTGAATAACGCTAAATATAGATGTCAAGAAACGTCAAGGACACAAATTGAAATAAACAAATGAAAGATACTTAGAGCTAAGCAAAAGAATCACATATTGAGAAAGGATTGGACGCATTGTTCTTATCTCCATTAACATTTTGAAAATTTTGTCAATCTTATATTTATATTATACTATATGATATTATAAATAAATAATATATGCTGACAACAAAAAATATTTATTGAAACCAATGGTTCTCTTTCCTTGTATGCAAAACTAGTCAACTTTAATAGTCCGAAAAATACTTTTTTTTATAATTTGTGCAGAATAATAAACTAGCTTCTTACTATTGTTGTTTGTTTGTATTAGTGTTTTCCATGTATTATTGATTGAATTTAAGTTCGTGAAATGCATGCTATTAACAAAATATACAATCATTTGGCAAAAAAAATATCCAATCATAATAATGGAAAATAACTTAATTATTCCATAAACCAAACGACATACTTATTCCAAAAACATATATACTATCTTTATGCTCTTAACCAAGTTGTTTCTATACGTACAGTGAATTCAACATACAATATGTGTATGATGTCACGTTCTGATAATGGAAGCTACGAGAGTTTCAATTATTTAATCAACTTTTTTCTCCTCCTCTCTCTCTTTCCTTCTGGTCATGACTATTAGTGCAAACAACTGAGTCTGCACAAGAGTCAGCCTAAAGGCAAAACTCTGCAACGGTCTTCTTATATGCTTTTGGAGAAAAGACAAAATGTACTCTGCAAAGAAAATTACCAAGAACCTTACCTCAAACGGAAAAGCAAAGATGTCATCATCATCGACAGCTCAGCTGGTCCCTATCCATAACAGATTTGCTCTGCTCAATAGTGACGTGTCATGAACATGAAAACCAAATATATCATCTTATAAATAAGAGTACTATATGTAATAAAAAAATTAAGAGTGAAAAAAAAAATTCTTATATTTATTTTCTTTTGTCTCACGTTTTTATGGTATCAGAGCCATACAATCTTCTTTCTCTCAACATCGTAAATTTCATCACCGTTAAGCTTAATGAGAAAAATTTTACTTTTTGGAAACGATAGTTTCAGTCGTTCCTCAGTGGACAACACTTGTTTGGATTTGTCACTGGCTCCATACCTCAGCCTCCTCCAACTATCATGGCGCCGACTATTAATGAACCAGACACACCAGTTCTCAACCCTGGCCATCAACTTTGGTACCAGACGTACCAAGTTATTTAGTCATGGCTTCTTGGTTCTGTCTCAGATCAACTCCAGAGTGTGGTGGTTAACTGTTCTATGTCGCACAAGATCTGGCTCACGCTTGAAAGTCACTTCGATTGTCATTCCAACTCTCGTTTATTCAAACTACAAAACAAGCCTATAGCTACCTATCTTCAGGAAATCAAAACTCTGAGTGATCAACTTACCTCTGTTGGTTCTCCTATGACTGAGGCCATGAAGATCTTCACAACTCTCTATGGTTTAGGGCGAGATTATGAACCAATCAAAACCACAGTTGAGGGCGCTATTGATACTCACCCATCTCCTATTTTCGAATCCATTATACCTCGTCTGGTTGCCTTTGATGACAGGCTCCAAAGCTAAAACACTAGCCATGAAGCCTCTTCTCATCTGGATTTTGCTTCTATCCGCTCAAACTAGACTGGTCAATATTACTCCTTTAGGCAGCAATCTGCTTCATATGTTGTTTGGCATATGAGACTTGGGCATCCTCATCAGCAGATTCTCCAGTACATGTCCGCATATAAACTTATTTCAATAAGTTAAGTACCAACAAGATGTGTTCTTCATATCACTTTGGGAAGAGTAGTAGATTACCATTTCATTCTTCTAGTTTTGTTGCCAAGAGTCATCTGGAAAAGGTTCACTGCGATTTGTGGAGACATGCTCCTACAGTGTATGTTCAAGGCTTTAGATTCTATGTAATCTTTATTGATCATTGGTCAAGATATTGTTGGATCTATCCTATGAAAAATAAATTAGAATTTTATTCTAGCTTTTGCAAGTTTCAAGCTCTAGTCGAAAATTAGTTAAAGTGCAGAATAAATACCTTCCAATGTGATGGTGGAGGTGAATTCATCAGTTCAGTGTTCCTTTCTCACTTGCAAAAGGATGGTATTCAGCAGCAGATCTCTTGTCCGTACACACCTCAGCAGAATGGCCTTGTTGAGAGGAAGCATCGTCACATCACAGAATTGGGGTTGTCTATGATGTTTGATAGCAAAATGCCATTGAAGTTTTGGGTCAAAGCTTTCCTTACTGCCACCTTTTAAGTAATCTCATGCCAACATCAACCATATCTAATCATCAAACACCTCATCATAAGCTATTTGGTACTTCTGTAAACTACACCTTTCTTAGATCATTTGAGTGTGCCTGCTATCCTTCACTACGAGAGTATGCTCACAACAAATTTGATCCAAGGTCGCTAAAGTGTGTTTTTCTTGGCTACAATGTTAAGTACAAGGGCTATCGCTGTTTATATCCACATACTGGACGAGTCTATATAGCTAGGCATGTGTTGTTTGATGAAACAGATTTTCCCTTCGAAGACAAATACAAACATACTCATCCTAAAGTTCTAACTCCGCTTCTTAAGGCATGGCAAAGAAGTTTCTTACATCAAAAGGAATCAGCTACCAGTGAACCAGTTTCTCCTTCAGATGAGACTCATGTCTATCATTAGGTTGTGTCATCTATGTTTCATGATGTTGACTTCCCTCCTCTGCCAGTACCGGCTTATGCACAGCCAATATCACCATTGTCACCATCAACTGACATTGGTTCTTCCTCAATCAGTGGTTCACCAGTGTCTCCAACGTTCTCTAGTCCAGGATCTGGACCTACTTCTGCTCCTCCGCAACAACATCCTATGGTCACGAGATCAAAAGCTGGCATTGTTAAACCCAATCCATGCTATGTTCTTATGACACAAAAAGTATCTGTTCCTGAACCAAGAACTATTGCTACTGCTCTAAAGCATACAAGATGGCGAAATGCAATGCATGATGAGTATGATACTTGCAAAGAAACAGATACTTTACTCTGGTTCCTCGTACTCTTGACATGCATGTTTTAGGCTCCAGATGGGTCCACAGAGTCAAATTAAATGCTGATGATACCTTGGACACGCTCAAATCCCGTATGGTGGCTAAAGGAAATGAGCAGGAAGAAAAGCTCGATTATCTTAAAACCTATAGTCTTGTAGTGAGAATGACATCAGTCAAGACAATTCTACATATGGCAACAATTTTAAACTGGGAAATTAAACAAATGGACGTCAAGAATACGTTTTCACATGGTGATCTACATGAGACAGTCTTTATGAAGCAACCTACTGGATGCATTGATCAAGCTAATCCTACTTATGTGTGGCGTCTCAACAAAGCGATCTATGGTCTAAAATAGGCACCCCGTGCCTAATTTGATAAATTTAGCTCTTTTCTCATTGAACTTGGATTCTGCTGTTCTAAGTCTGATCCGTCTTTATTTGTCTACAAAACAGACAAGGATATCATTATTTTGCTCTTATATGTCAGATGACATGATCATCACATGAAACAGCTTAGAGTGTTTAGCTCGTCTTCTACATCAACTGAAGGAACAATGACCAAAAAGTCAAGTCCAAAAGCATAACTAGTTAAAGACAAATGCGATTATGATACGATTCTGAGCATTACTCAAGTCTTTATATATAGTCACACCCCCAATATTCATACCAACTTCTGAAAACTACATAAAGACAAGTGTCCACAAGATTAGATATATATACACACGCACACATATATTCTTACATATATATTTAATTATGGTGAAGTTTGATGCGAAATTATGGAAAGCTGTGTTAATGATGTCGATTATCAACATTGCATTAAGCGTCGTAAATGTTATGTTCAAGAAGATGCTTGATCAAGGAATTAACCGTATGGTTGCGACCACTTACCGACTTGCCGCAGGAACTTTGTTCTTGATACCATTTGCAATTTTCTTAGAAAGGTATGTGTGTTTTATATGTACTTATGATAGATATACTCCCACCTTTCGGTACATCGACCTTTTGACAGCTTCATGGGTCTAGTCACATGTTTTCTGCGTTGTAAAATTCAAGTAATTCATCCAGTCTTTTCTTGGTTTGTTGATTAACTAGTTAAGATCTTTGAAGTTATCTCTTCTTCTTTTTTTTTTGTTCAACTTTGAAGCTGTCTCTTCGTAGTATAAAGTTAACAAGTGTTAATTTCAACTAAGAGAGAATATATATGTATTTATATTCTTTTTTGGTAACATGTTAAGATTATATGTATTTATACTCCATCGGAAAGAAAACTATTATAACAAGAAGGTAACATAGAAAGATGATAAATGAGAAAGTAAAAACACACAAAAATGTGGTTCGTTAATTACCTAGAGAAAAAATATTTTATTAATTGAAAGTTTAAAATATTTTTATGGATTACATAAATTATAAGAATATAAAAAAAAATATAGATGTGATCAGGTTTTAGCAACTAAAACACCAAAGCTCTTCAAATCACATCATATTTTGGACTCAGTAAAATCTCCGAAGTAACTAAAGCTAAAGAATCAAGGGTCCATTATATTTAAGGCATATCAACAAAAACTAATTTAGTTTTGTTTTTGTAGACATAACAGGCCAAAACTCACGGGTAGGATCCTGTGTTCACTTTTCTTTAGCGCTCTTTTGGGGTAAGTTTTTCTTGATATAGTTTCAGTAGTAATGGATTTTAAGATCGTCTAAATTTTTTTATTATTTACAAATTGGCAGAACAAGTTTGGTGCAATACTTCTTTCTTGTTGGACTACAAAATACGTCTTCTACTTTCGCCTTAGGGTTTAGCAACATGGTTCCTTCGGTCACTTTTGCTTTGGCTCTCATCTTTAGGTTAGCTATTAAAAATATTTTTTATTAACTATTATACAATATAACTAAATGATGAATTATTAGGCAAGAGACGTTGAACATCAAGAGCAGCATAGGAAGAGCCAAAGTGTTGGGCACAATGATTTGTATTTGTGGAGCTTTGGTGCTTACGCTTTATAGGGGACCCTCATTAACTCGACAAAACACTCAAATGCAAACACAAACGCCAAATGGTTCAACCACTGCAGAGTGGGCAATGGGTTCGGTCATGCTGATCATATCAATCTTGATATGGTCATTATGGTTCATCGTTCAAGGAAAAATATGCAAAAGTTATCCGTGCAAATACACGAGCACCACGATCCTCTCTTTTTTTGGTGTGATCCAGTCCGCTTTGTTGAGTTTAATCTCGGAGAGAGACATCTCCATGTGGGTCCTTAAAGAGAGGTTCCAAGTTTTATCTCTACTTTATTCGGTAAGCAACATCACATTTTTTTTGTAACAAGCAAAAATCACATTTATTATATTAACTTTGCCTACCAAATTTATTCTATCTGATACACTATATTTGGATTTTAAGCCTCATGCGTTTACATGTAATCAAATGTTTTACAAGTTGTTCTGTTGGTTAAAACTCTTACTTTGAAGGTCGCATGTCCAACTTCCGTTGTGAATAATCTATTAAATTACAAAGGAAATGTTCAGAATAACAAGCCCCTTGAACTTTCTAGTTATTAAAAAATGTGTTGCAAGTTTCAAACGAGACGAACCAAATGTATCTTCATTTGCATATGACATTTGGTATTAAATTTTACTTTTAAAAAAAAGCTATTGGGATTTCATAAAGAATAATATTATAAGATAGATCTTAAAAAAAATCATCACGAAAATATATTTTAAAGAAAAAAATGATCAAAATAAACTTATTAAATGATGTAAATATATATTTTTGGGTTAACTAATTTAGATTTAGGGTTTAGAGTTATTAGGTGAGGGTTTTGGCGGTAAAGTTTAAAAAAAATAAAATACTAAAATTTTTAAAATAAAAAAAGAAATATTTTGGTCATTTTTTCTTTAAAATCTATTTTATGACAAAAAATTTAAAATGTTTATTTGAGAAATTTGCCCTTACATGAAACCGTTCTAAAGTAAAATATATGCTTAATTGCTTATATATATCAGAACTATGATCGGTACTTGTATAGGGTATCGTGGGATCAGGATTGTGTTACGTTGGAGTGTCGTGGTGTCTCCAGCAAAGAGGTCCAGTTTTCACGTCTAGTTTCATCCCTTTAATTCAAGTCTTTGCTACCTTTTTCAGCTTCTCTTTTCTTCATGAACAAATTTACTGCGGAAGGTAATTATTTAGTCTCAACGTACGTACAAATAAACGATTTTAAAATTGCATTGGTTCAAACGCATCATATATAATCAAACGTTGCATTGATACACATATAAATGACTTCCATAGAATATGCCTATACTAAAGAGTAAAGACCATTTCATCTGCATGAAGTATCTTTTGAATGTGGTGGAATTGGAGTTAAACCAAATTGATGCATGAATCGTATTGCATAACATAAGTTGAAAAATTATGAACTTTGTAGAATATCATTTGGAAACTTATCACGACCTTTAAGATGGAGACTGAGAAATATTTTATATGATTTTCTCTCGCCTAACGGTAGATATTGAATCTATTGGGAAGATAAACGTAAGAGACTATAGATAAGTATAGGTATATACATAGAATCCTTATGTTTATCTTCCTAACAGAATCCTTTATTTTATTTTGGTTACTAATAATTTCTGACAAATAAAATGGATATGTGCATGAAAAAAAGTGTGATAGGATCAACAGTCATCATCGGTGGACTTTATATACTTCTATGGGGGAAAAGCAAGGATAAGCCGGCGCCAGTAACCAAACAAGAACCATTAAATCTCGATCTTGAAGGTTGTGTGACAGCTCCAAAGGAACTTAATGGTGTTGCCTATCCAGTTTCTGAAAAATAACTGCTTTCAAATATATATTATTGTTTTTCATATGGTCAATGAAGTAAGTTAAGGTCTCGTAGAAAAATCACATTAACGAAAATCTAACACTAAAACTGTTATAAAATATATAAAATCTGAAGTTCAGATTCGAGTTCCTGTAAATAAAAAAAGTTTATTTCATTCTTTTTGCCAATTAAAAATTGTTACATTACATTAAACATTTTTACCAAAAAAATTGTTAAATTAGTTTATAATAAATCGCTATATTTAGTAACTGAGAGATTTCATCAAATGCCCGTCTAACTCAGTTGGTAGAGCGCAAAGCTCTTAACCTTGTTGTCGTGGGTGTTCAATTTTTACTTTCAGCTTATATTGATTTTGCCTTTCTAGTATACTACTAAAGATGTAATATAATCAAGACGCTCTATTAAAAACATAAGAGTTAAATAGTTAATTTAACAGCTTATATATCCTTGAATTTTCATTATTCCACTTTTGCATTGACTGAACAATAATCCCAGCTGTCTCCGCGTGTAATTCCCCTCATATCTTTCTCTAAATCATATACTTTCTTTCCTTTTCTTGAATATGAAGAGGTTCGGAGCCGAAACCCGTAATCTTCCAAACCCGAAACTACAAAATGTAATATTAGTTTCGTCCTAACATTCACTCGAAATGGAATCTCTAACACAATTGAGCTAATGACCTCTGGTAAATCATATACTATCTCCATGTAAGAACTTTGATATCAAAAAAAGTCTAAACAACACAACGTTATTTCAAAACAAGAAACAAAATTAAAGAGATCTTCAATACTAACTAGGAGCTTCAAGCTACTATTACACTATTATATAAGACGACGTAGGTCCCTATACACACCAGCAAAACTGGGACCAACATATTTAACTACCTTTCTAACAAAATTGACCATCATAGTTCTAATTATAACTCAAGTTCTTGTTCGACCGATCCACATCTAAGTCTTGTCGGGAGCTCGGTTATGGACTGGAGGCTTTCCTCGAGGCTCGCTATGGATCGGATAATCACTGCGTAACAATCGAGCAAGTTTCTTCATATCATTATCTGAAGAAAATAGTGCACGTTTTGGTAGGCTATTAGTGTTGGTGAGATCATCGATACGCTGCCAATACAAATTATATACACGAAAGTATTAATATTGTAGGATTAAAAAAGAGACTGAATCTATGATGATAGTCCTAAAGAAGGTTTACAAGACCAACCTTAGTGGTGTCAAAATCTCCAATTATATTGGTCTTCTTATGCTCTCCTGAAATAAAGTCAAAACATATCTAGAATGAAGTCATGCTCACTACTTTTACTAATTATTATAAACGAAAAATGAAATTCATTTTTATAAAGGAGAAAGAAAGTGTTCTTTGTACAAAACTTAAAACTAAGAAACATAAAACTTATGGAATGAATTATACAAATGCTACGAATGTTACACACTATATATTTTTGCTGTAGTGATTATAGGTTATGTCTAGGAGGATGACGTGCTGGTCCACGATAATCATCATAGAAAGCTACAAATCGACCACAAGGTTTTTTCTTCTTGGGTTTCCATTTAAATGAAGAACTCTTACTTCTCTTATGAAACCTGTAAGTAAAGTGGGCCTTATAAGTTCTTCCTGGCCCGAGCACTTTGATAAACCTGCATAGAAAGCTAAGTTAGTTTAGGATTAGGAAAATACATAAGCCCATAGGGTTTTGGAACTAACGATAGGCTATATATATATATATGTGTGTGCTTTTATGGTTGTCGGGTGGTCAAGAAGAAGGTCAGGCTGAGTTACTATAATAAAGGGTTAAGATTTTGAGTTATACGTGTGATTCCTAAAGAAATCGATTCT
>CAJHQQ010002924.1:0-54372 GCA_905132885.1 Moricandia moricandioides
ATTAAAGTTCGACACACAATAAGAACAAGAGTTACACACATTCATACTTAGCATATTCGACTATCTCTCTCTCATCCAGCCGACCTTCTAGTTCGATCAAACCTCAACGAAGAACACGAGATTTAAAACAATGTTAATATTTTTTAATTTGGTTTACAGAAAAAATGGCGTTGGTCCATAGGAGTGAACGAGAACGTGAAGGAAGCTTTTATCAAAAAGGCAAAAGAGCGATTGTTGGACACGGTGTCTAACTGGAAGGACGATTATTTCGTCGACGGTTATGAGCACGGGAAGCCCGCTGAGCTCACAACGGAGGTGTGGGATGGCCTCATACAATATTGGAACTTGCCATCCTCGATCAAAGTCTCCAACAGCTGCTCCTCTTCCCGTCCGACGAGAGACGAGGATGGCAACTTGCCCATGCTTCACTCTTCAGGTCAAACACCACACGCCGGAGTCCGTCTACAAATGGTAATTAAATATTTAAATTTATTAATTTTAAAATTTTTTTAGGCTAAAGAGACGGGAGTTCTACCCTCTCTTAAGGAACTTTACGAGAGGACCCACAAGAACAAGGCTGGGAAATTTGTAGATCCTAGATCCGAGCAAATCTACAACGACGTTGTTGCTCGGGTTGAAGAGCGCCAAACCCAGCTGACCCAGCAGTCCGCCGATGGGACACCCGTTATATTATCCACTGCTCAAGTGGATGAGATTTACGAGGAGGTAAAATTGTTTTCTTGTTATTCATTTAATATCTTTTCTTTTTATTATTGGCTAACATTAATTTTTATTTTTTTAAAAGGTCGTCCCTAAGAAAAAGGGACGTAGATTGGGGATTAGTTCCGTTAATGATGTCCCATGAGCGACATCGTCTTATGCTCAGCGACGGAAAGATGAGACTGCTCAGCTGCGTGCGGAGTTACACGCGACGCAAGCTCAAATGAGTTCACTCGAGAGTTTCCTGGACGTTCTAGCGGCTGGAAATCCGCAATTGGAGCTAACGTTAGCAGCGAGACGGAGACAATTGGGCATTCCATACCCAGAACAGAACGAGATGGACAGAAGGAACGACGACTCCTAGAACCCATAGCTCTTGTTTCCTTTTGTTGTAATATAAATTGTATAAAACTTAAATATTTATAAAATATTTTTTTTCTATTTAATTAATTTAATTTTATTTCAAAAAAATATTTATTATATTTAATAAAATTATAAATGCAAGGAAAAATAAGTTTCGAAGATAATTACTCGTTAATGTTACGAGGAATTAACTTCCGAAACTACCGTGGGATTTACGTGGAATGTTTTACGTGGCTATTACGACGAAATCTAACGAGGGACTTACGAGGAGTATGTTACGTGGATTTAACGAGGAAATCTTAGCAAGTAATTTACGAGGAAACATTTACGTATATTTAGCGAGGAAAAGTTAGCGTGTATTGTGCGTGGTTACTTTGCGTGGTATTTACGAGGAAATTTATTACGTGGATTTAGCGAGGAAAATGTCTTTACGACGAACGTGGCATGAGGTTTACCATTTCGTGGTTATTTCCTCGTAAACCCTCTTTTACGAGGAAATAGCCACGAAATCTGCCCTCGCTAAGTAATTGTTTTCTTGTAGTGAACTACCACCAGGATCCCTGACATACAAACCTGACATAAAAAACGCTTTCTTGCGTAACTTCTTTGATGACGCAAGAGCAGAAGATATGAGGAGCAAGACTGCTACTTTTTCACAAGAGCCTTCAGTCTTTCAGAAACTCGTGGATCAGATTCAAGTCATACCAGAGAGACTGTCCACATCACGGGTTCAACGCTGCTTCTCAACACTTTCTTCAGAGGTATTGGATTACAATACCAGATGGCTTTGGACACAACTAGTGAGGGAAATTTCAACACCAAAAGCCCTGAAGAAGCTACGAGATCGATTGAGAATCTGGCATCTAGTAGCGCACCAAGAACACTGACTTTGAGAGAAGCAAATCAGCTCCAGTTGTAAGCAAGGAGCAGATTGAAGAGGTCAAGGCAAAACTGGATAGTGTCCAGAGATTTTTCAAGAAGCAGGTTACTTTCGTAGAAGTGGAAGCAATTAAGTTTGGAGAAGATGAGATTGAAGAAGAATATGTAAACTACATTGATGGGAATGGTTTCCAGAGAAAAGGGAATCCATGCTTCAACAGGAACTCCTATGGTACTAGTAAAAGGAGTAATTTTAATCAAAATTCACAGCAAAGGCCCTTCAAGAACAACATGACTTATGGATCTTGCTACTACCAGAATCCTCCTCCAGAAGGTCCGAAAAGCAAAATTGAAGCAATGGTTGACAAAATTTTAGAGGGAAAGCAGAAGATGACTGTGGATTTCAATGGAAAGATAGATGGTCTGTACCTCAACCTCAATACCAAGTTCGAAAACCTCAGCAGTCATGTGAGAAAATTGGAGAATCAAGTGATGCAAACAAATGAGACTATTAAGAGACATGAGAGTTTGATTAAGGAGAAGATTGAGGCTGGACAAAAGCACCATGTCAATGCATTGATTGATGATGATTTCTGGCAGGAAGTCAAGAGAGAATCCCCAAACCTGTGATTTTTGTATGGAAAATTCGCTATCACTCGGCACTTCTCATTCGCATCGATTGATACCAACCAGAGAGAATCGATCAACGATGAAACCTACAGAATCAGTGGCTTCGTGTGAATCGACTAACATCGATCGAGACCGTTCTCATGATATAGATCAACAGTGTGATAGAAGAATCGATCGACAGGAGAAAAACCCAGTTCGGCTACCAAACCTCGATGCAAGTTTGATTGTACGTCCAACCGTGAAAGTCTCATAACAGAATACAGACACATCTGACTCTATGAATACTGATAGAGAAGATGAGGGCCACTTAAAGAGGAGGAAAAAGATCCCAAAACATCAACGCAGAGAAGCCAATGAAAAGGAGATAGATAGCTTTGCTAAAAGAATTTTTAAAATTCCTCTAGAGATTTCTTTTGATGAAGCTTATTATACTCACATAATGTGGATGTTTTTCAGGGAAACAAGGGAGACAGATGATGACATAGAGATAATGTTCAATTCCCTCGGAGAGAAGATGACGCAGAGGACCGGTTTGAAGAAGAAAAGTGATCCTCGAAAAATCGTGGTTCCATGCTTCATCAAAGGAAACAAATATCCCAACGCCCTTTGTGACACTAGATCTTCAGTGAGCATTATGCCAAAATCTATGGCAGAGGATTTGGACCTGATAGTGGAACCCTCCAACGATTCTTTTACATTTGTAGACTGCTCAAGAGTGACCTCAGGAGGGATGGTAAAAGATGTTCCAGTGCAGATCAACAATACCTTAGTTCCAACAGACTTTCAGGTGATGGACATCAGGATAGATTGGAACTCTTCTCAACTACTTTGGACAGCATTCATGGCTACTGTGGGAGCCATATGCGATATGAAGTTAAACAGGTTGTATCTATCTCTAATTTATTAAAATATTTCTTATGAACCTGTCAAGAATAAGCACAAGGCTACCTTGATCGAATTGTGCAATGATGCAGAGCTTGTGGCCACATGCTTTTGCGATTACGAGTTCAGTGAGAAATCAGAAGAAGGATTATCAATCGACGGCCCAGCCAACACATCGATCGACGGCCTTGCAGTTCAAAAATCGATCGAGACCCACCCTATCAAATCGATCGACACTCAAAAATCTGAACAAGTCAACACCTACAATGGAGATTTTTATTACAACACTGCCTACCTCGAGTACGACGAAGACTACAAAGACGAAGAAATAATTGAATACCTAGCGATTGCTATGGAAAAGGCTGGTATTTTTCATGTTTCCCATCAACCTGGGAAATCGACATCGATCGACGGTAACCTTACACCATCGATCGATACTGGGAATGAAGCAGAAACTGAATGAGATTCAACTGCATAACACGAAAGGTAATATGATTATCTACAACCAGATGAGTTCGATATTATGAGAGATCCAGATGGTAACGCAAGAACTATGGATGGCAGAATTCTATATGTCACAAAGGAATATGATGCAGACATAATTGCAATGGCTAATGGAGCTGGAAACCTTTTTTCCACCAGTCGGATTATCGAGAATCGATCGACGGTCCACGTACGCCATCGATCGACACCAATCCGGCTTACCAAGGATACGGTAGAGCTTACGAAGAATACGATGCAGATTACGGAGAGGATGAACTGATTGACTCTCGCAGCCTGGCTCTGGAAGAAAAAGATGGTTGGGTATTGAACGTGAGAGTGGGCACTAGAGCATTAATTGTCGGCATATCTTGGCCATCGAACGACATCAAACGAAAACCAGAACATTTACTTGGAATAGAAGATACAACAGATGGTTATCTCAGACCAGATGATACAGAAGAATGACGTGCACGAGATCTTAAAGGGAGAATTCTAAATATATCTAAGGAGAATGTAGCAAACGCCCTTGTTATGGCTAAATGATAAGGGAATTTATTTAGACAACAGAAACATCAATCGATCGACGCACATGTACCGGAATCGATCGACAACAAGGAGCAGAAGAACGACCCTATCCACAATCAAAAATCGATCGACAACAAGAAGAATGCATCATTCGATACCACCATTCCAGGAGTCCATGAGTTCTGTACATCTAACCCCTTTAGTTCAGAAACTCCAGGACCGATCAGTTGGATAAACCCCCTACTGATAGACGGTCGCGTAGAGTATGGAACAAGAGCTTTTGATGCTGATGGTAGAATAATTTTCTTTTGGGAAAAAAAGATGAGTATGGCATCTATAGAGATGAAAATGGTAATGCACGAACTCTAGAAGAAAGAGTTGTGAATGTGCAAGAAGAAGATATCAGGGCAGTTCTAGAGAGAGCTACTATGTTTGAGTATAGCTGCACATGTTTACCTGAACATGCAGCAAAGATCGGTATGTCTAGGCAGAAACCAAAGACATACAACAGAGCAGAGATTGACGATATTGTGAATGAGATCTACAAAGCTCAAGTGATGTCATTAGATGATATCTACAGGAGGCTTGATGATGTCTACTATCCTATAGACAAGTGCTTCACCGGTTTGACTACAAGCATGTATGAGATGAAGCAAGATTTGGTTACTGTTCAAAGATAGCATGCGAGTAGACCAGATAGAGTGAGATCGATCGACGGCAGCATCATGCCATCAATCGATACTGATTTCGAAAGACAGAAGTGCGCGGCATAAAAACAATTAGAAGACATGTTCAATGAGATAACTTTTTCTCAGAGCCTGATGAAAGAAGATATTTCTCAGAAATTGGAGGAAATATCAGAAATTACAGCTGCCAATCTTAGAATGCTACACCGCAGTATTAAGAATCTACAAAAGAGAATGCATTCAATGGAGGTTACTAAGGAGATCATAAAGAATGAGAAAGCCAGAGGAGATGAAGCAATGACAAGCTTCGTTGGTACATGGTTTCAGAAGAGCAAAGAAGATGTGGATACTTGTTTTCCAAGTGTTGGTCCACCTCCATTCTAGTAAGAAAGTTCAATACGCCGAGCTTAAGACTATAAACAAGCACTGAGTGGGAGGCAACCCACTGTTGAGTAAGTTTTAATTTAGTTTTTACTTATACTACTACTTATTTTTAAGTTTTACTTTGTTTTTACAGACTATTGGAGTTTCCATCGATCGACACCATAGAGGCAACGTCGGTCGGCGTTGGATCGAGACCATCGATTGACCACACCCGCCTACCATCGATCGACACTCTCTTACAGAGAGATATATTGATTTTTATACTTCAGCTATATATTTATGATTTGATTTTTTCCTAACCAGTCCGGGGCGGAATACACCGAGCACAGTGTAATTTAAGTTTGGGGGAGGTTTGCTAATGCTATTTGATTTGTTTTTGAGTTTTACTTACTATATATATAAGTTTTTGAAAACGTTTTTATTGACTCAAGAATAGGACTATGATCAAGACTTATTATTGACTAACCACACTTTAGCACCATTCTTAGAAGGTTGTTTACAGAGATTACTAGAGATACCAAAGTGGATCATCCTGCCACTATATCAAACTTGCTTAGAAAGTTTTAAGAAACCATAGCTGATTTCCAACACTAATCCTGACATTATCAGCTTGCTTTGGGATTTGGTATACACTGGATCGGATTCCTTCTGCAAGTCTGGAAGGTAAAAGTCTGTGTGCTTCTGATTTCGCTCTCTCTCCCCTTCAGATTAAAAAATGAGTCAAACAAGATTTGGTGGCTACAACCATTAAAGCTTTATTTATATGATCCTTGAAAGAGATAAATGTCAAAAAGTAGTGAACTGGATCTGGTGGCAAAAACCATTAGGGCTTGATTCACAGAAGCTTATCCAAATATCTCAATCAATTAAAAAAAGAAAATGATACCCTCAAAATAAGGGAGACATTGACTGCGAAGAAGTGAGAAGAGAGAGAGAGGAAAGGAATCAGAGAAGACTACATGTGTGTTCAGATACTTGCACAGGTAAGAGTCCATATATCTTTTGATTGATACTCCCAAGGTAAAACCTGCACTTTTATTTTATGCAAGGAAATGAAATCAGTAGAGGGGCGAGTCAGACTAGTATTTACTAAGTTGTTGGTAGAATGTAATTGGTTGATATACTAGGATAGGGTATATAAAGTTTATGTGTGATTGACTTGATAGGATGTGGCTGCAACAAAGTAAGGTGACAGTTATACTTAGATATTATGTGAGTCTTCACTTTTCAAAACCTCTTTCACAGGCTTGTTGGCTTGAGGAGATTTAGGAGGAATAGCCAGAGACGTCCTAGTGCAGATTTGCAACGCCTTAGTCCCAGTATACTTCCATGTAATGGATATTAAGATTGACTGGAACTCTTCCTTACTCCTTGGAAGAGCCTTCATGGCCACAATGGGAGCTATCTGCGACATGAAGACAAACAGGCTGTATCTATCCTTACTAGATTCAAACAATTTTTATGAACCTGTTAAAGTAAAGAACAAGGATACTCTGATAGAATCAGGCGAGGATCCAGGTTTAGTTTCTACATGCTTCTGCAATTACGAGCAAGAGGAGGAGTCTGCGGAGATAACATCGATCAATACCCAACCCATAACATCGATCGACGCAACCTACATACAGACACTGCACGGAACCCACCCTTCAGAATCGATCGATACCCAAATTTAACAATCGGTCGACGGTCTCAGCATAAAACAATCGGTCGATTGCAAACCTCAACCATCGACCGAAACTCATGCCACAAATCAGAATGAAGAAGACAGTCCAGAAGACATTGTCTACGCTGTACAGATATACCATGAGTTGGCACCAGAGAACACCAACCTAGATTACACAGAACTTCACCCAGAAGAAGCAGCTGAGCACGATACATTTGAGTTCTGGAAGTCTAGAGGCTTCAGCCGGTTGAACGAAACAAAAGATTCAGCATCGATCGATAGTACACGTCTACCATCGATCCACGGTCTCATCAAATATGGATCCAGATATTTTGCCAACAACAACCAAAGAATATTTCGTTGGGAGAAGAGAGAAGAGTATGGAGTTTATATAGATGAGGATGGCAATGCACGAGCCATGGATGGCATAATCATTTATGTGTCTAAGGAGGACATCAGGGATATACTCATCTATGTTTGCTAGAGTATGTAGCAAACATTCGCAGAGCCAAACAAGACACATCAACCTACAGCAGAAAAGAAGTTGAAAACATGGTACAAGGAATTTACAGAGCCCAGGAGATGAATATGGATGACTATTACAAGATGATTGATGACCTGTACCACCCGTTTAACAATAGTATTGGCTGGTTAACCACGTGTGATATAGCCTATTTATTACCAGTTTTAGGCCATGTTATAGGCTCTATTTAGGGTCTATTATATGTGTCTAGGCTATGTTTTAAGGTCTTTACAGGTCCACTTACGTTTTTGAGATATATGGAGATACTTGGAGCTTTTGGAGCATTTAGAGGAGAATAATCCGTAGCTGATCATTGAGAGAGTCGAAGTACAAGACTGTCGTCGATCGACGACACTACCTTGGCGTCAACCGATGTTACATGACCGAGATCGGTCGATGTTTCACATTTGCCATCGATCGATGTCCAAATCGCAGACAGCTAATTTCAAGCCTAAGTTAGAGACAAGATACAAGTTTACAAGAGTACCCCTGGACGAGTTTTTACCTAGATTTTAGGGTTTTATATTTATATTTTATGTATGACACAGAAAAAGTGTGCCAGTGCGGGGTGCGAGCTGTGTGTCAGTGGCAAATTGTGTGCACCAGCATTCCATTATAGTTTTAGGATTTAGGGGAGAAGATTCATAACTCCTTAGGGAGATTTGTACTGGAACCCAATATTTTATTTATGCATTATATTGAGAATATTATTTTTACTTTGATTATGTCTGAGTAGTTATCAAATCTTGTTCATACTTCCTTCTAATTTCATCGTCGATCGACATCAGGCCTTAGCCGTCGATCGATGGTCTTTCCTTCTGCTCTCATACGAGAATTGGAGTTAAAAGGGTCAGAATAGTTAATATTTGAGTTCTAGAATCTTCACATATCTGTGCTTCTGATTCGCTATAATTCATTGAGTTTGAAAACCCTAGATCTATCATATTTACATTTACATCTAGTTACTCTATTATCATATTTCCATATTTACACTATTAGCATATTTCCATATTGCATCTACACCTTCCAATAAGGAATATTTCCTTAAACTGATTACTTGTTACCGATATATATAATCACCTAGCTTAATCTTTAGAAATAAGAAATCTATTGTGTGCCATTGTTCTCTGTGGATTCGATCCCTAAGTACTACACCTGATCTCTCTTGGCAAGAGTATTGTTTTCTGCGTTAGGATTAAGGGTTAATTTGATAGTTAATTGTTTAGGATATTATACCCTGCTAGAACAATAAACACACTCATGTCAAATTTGGCGCCGTTGCTGGGGAGCATTGATCGCCATTAGATTTAATTTCTAGGATTTAGTCTAGGTTTTTTTTTTTACTTTCAAGTTACTAAATTTTTCATTTTCTTTGTTTTTCAGGTGCATGCAAAAGAGTACAAGGAGCAATAAGTGAAAAGAATTACTATTCTCAGACCAACAGAAAATTGAACGTATGATCCGCAAAGAAAGACGATAAGCATCGATCGACAACATCTACTCAGCGTCGACCAACACTTCTTTACGGACATCATCGACCGACATCAGAACTCTAGCATTGACCGACATTAGTCACTCAGCATCGATCGACATCATCTTACCCGCATCGATCGACGGCAGCAGATGAGTTCAGATGGTTGCGCGTATTGTAGTGGTTCAAAATGAGAATGGGGACTTGCATGACCTCAATGGTCATCTGCGTAATGCAGCAGGTCAAAAGATAGACGACCAGGGGGCTGTAATTCCTGATACAAAAGCAGAAGTAGAAGCAGATGCTGCAATAGCTCAACCTGAAGCTAAAGCCCAAGATTCTAGAGGCATGGAGATTTCAAGGCCAATCATGAGACCATGGATCGAATTTATGTTTGACAAAGTACTGGAAGGACAACAGAAGATGACTGTGGATTTCAATGGGAAGATAGATTTCCTGTACCTCTACCTAAACACAAAGACCGAAGATCTCGACACCCGTGTGAAGGAGCTGGAGAATCAGGTGACTCAGACAAGTGAAGCCCTTAAGAGATACGAGGCTATGGTTAGGGAGAAAGAAGAGGCTGGACAGAAGCATCACGTCAATTCTGTGATTGATGATGATTTTTGGTAGAAGTCAAGAGAGAAAGGCTACAAGAGGGAGGATACCATGTAGACAATTCGATTTCATTCAGCAGTTTGCACGGGCATCGATTGACACAAGCGGCTAAAAATCGAACGACAGTCCCTGAGAAGTTCGTAGAATCGGGGAAATTCTCCAACATCGTTCGATGGAGAGATAGTCGATCGACGGTACGCAGAAATAAAACAAGTTCATTTACCAAAAGTCACAACATGGCAAATCCATAGAAAAAGATGGATACATCAGAGCCTATGATGGTCATTAAGGCTACCGAAAGTCATCCCAGGGAAAAGAAGAGAAGCATTCTAAAGAAGAAAAGTGACCCTGGAAAATTTGTGGTTCCATGCTTCATCAAAGGAAACAAATATCCCAACGCCCTTTGTGACACTGGATCATCAGTGAGCATTATGCCAAAGTCTATGGCAGAGGAGCTGAACCTGAAAGTGGAACCCTCCAACGATTCTTTCACATTCGTAGACTGCTCAAGAGTGAACTAAGGAGGGATGGTAAAAGATGTTACAGTGCAGATCAACAATTCCTTAGTCCCAATAGACTTCCATGTGATGGAAATCAGGATAGATTGAAACTCTTCTTTGTTACTTGGGAGAGCATTCATGGCTACTGTGGGAGCTATATGCCATATGTAGTTAAACATGTTGTATCTATCCTTAATTGATCAAAATATTTTTTATGAACCTGTAAAGAATAAGAACAAGGCTACTCTTATTGAATTGTCTAATGATGCAGAGCTTGTGGCCTCATGGTTTTGTGATTACGAGTTAAATGAGGAATCAGAAGAAGGATCATACCCAACCCATACCATCAATCGACGGACTTACAATTCAGCACACGATCGACACCCACCCTATAGAATCAATCGACACTCAAACTTCAGAACCAACCAACACCTACCATGCAGATTTCGATTACTACCCAGCCTACCACTGCAAGATTGCTATGGAAGAGACTGATGTTTTTCATGTTTCCCATCAACTTGGGAAATCGACATCGATTGACGGTAACCATAGACCATCGATCGATACTGGGAATGAAGCAGAGACCGAACTAGATTCAACAACAGAACGCGAAAGGGAATATGGTTATCTACAACCAGATGAGTTCGGTATTATGAGAGATCCAAATGGTCACGCAACAGCTATGGATGACAGAATTCTACATGTCACGAAGGAAGATGTGGCAGATATACTTGCACTGGCCAATGGAGCTGGAAAACATTTTGGCCACCAGTCTGATTATCGAACATCGATCAGCGGAAACCATACACCATCGATCAACACCCATCAGGCATCTCAAGAATACAGTGAAGCTTATGAAGAATACAATGCAGATTACAGAGAGGAATAACTGATTGAGTCTCGCAGACTGGCACTGGAAGAAGCTGGCTGAGTAATGAATGCGAAAGTGGATAAACACCCATCGATCGTCGGCATATCTTGGCCACCAAACGACATCAAATGAAAACCAAAACAATTAATTAGAGCAGAAGATGGTTATCTCAGACCAAATGAGTTTGGAATTTTCAAAGATACAGAAGGACGTGCATAAGATCTTTATGGGAGAATTCTAAATATACCTAAGGAGGATATAGCAGACGCCCTTGTTATGGCTAATGGATCAGGAAATTTATTTGGACAACAATAACAGTCATCGATCGACGCACAGGTACCGGCATCGATCGATAGAAAGGAGCAGAAGCACGAGCCTATCCACAATCAAACATCGATCGAAGACAACAACCATGCATCAATCGATACCCCCGTTCTAGGAGTCCATGAGTTCTGTAATATAACCCCTTTAGTTCAGAAAATACAGGATCGATCAGTTGAATAAACTCACTACTGATAGACGGTCGCGTAGGCATGGACATAGAGCTTATGATGCCAATGGCAGAAGAATCTTCCACTGGGAGAAGAAAGATGAGTATGGCATCTACAGAGATGAGAATGGTAATGCATGAGCTATATACGTAAGAGTTGTTAATGTGCAAGAAGACGACATCAGAGCGGTTCTAGAGAGAGTTACTATGTTTGAGCTGAGCTACATATGTTTACTAGAACATGCTGAAAATATCGCTATGTCTAGGCAGAAACAAACGACATACAGCAGAGCAGAGATTGACGATATTGTGCATGAGATCTATAAAGCTCAAGAGATGCCATTGGATGATTTCTATAAGAGGCTTGATGATGTCTACTATACTATAGACAAGTTCCTCACCGGTTTGACTACACGCATGGATGAGATGAAGCAAGATTTGGATACTGTTCAAAGACATCATGCGAGTGGACCAGATAGAGTGACATCGATCGACTGCAGCATCATGCCATCGATCGATACTGATTTCGACAGACAGAAGTACGCAGCAGAAAAAACAATTAGAAGACAGGTTGACTGAGATTGCTTTTTCTCGGAGCCTGATGAAAGAAGATATTTCTCAGCAATTGAAGGATATATCACAGACTACAGCTGCCAGACTCAGAATGCTATAGCGCAGCATTGAGAATCTACAAAGGAGAATGCATTCAGTGGAGGTTACTAAGGAGATAATAAATAATGAGAAAGCCAGAGGAGATGAAGCAATGAGAAACTTCGTTGGTACATGGTTTCAGAAGAGCAAAGAAGATGTAGACACTTGTTTCCCCAGTCTTGATACACCTCCATTCTAGTCAGAAGTTCAATACGTCAAGCTTAAGACTATAACCAAGCGTTGAGTGGGAGGCAACCCACTGTTCAGTAAATTTTTATTTAGTTTTTACTTATACTACTACTTATTTTTGAGTTTTAATTTGTATTTACATACTATTGGAGTTTCCATCGATCGACACCATAAAGGCACCATCGGTCGACGTTGGATCGCGGCCATCGATCGACCAAACCTGCCTACCATCGATCGACACTCTCTTACAGAGAGAGAGGTATCGATTTTTATACTTAAGCTATACACTTATGATTTGATTTTTCCTAACCAATCCGGGGCGGATTACACCGGGGACAGTGTAATTTAATTTTTGGGGAGGTTCGCTAATGCTATTTGATTTGTTTTTGAGTTTTACTTACTATATATATAAGTTTTTAAAAAAGTTTTTATTGATTCAAGAAGAGGACTATGATCAAGACTTACTATTGACTAACCACACTTTAGCACCATTCTTAGAAGGTTGTTTGCAAAGATTACTAGAGATACCAAAGTGGATCATCGTGCCACTATATCAAACTTGCTTAGAAAGTTTGAAGAAACGAAAGCTGATTTCTAACACTAATCCTGACATTATCAGCTTGCTTTGGGATTTGGTATACACTAGATCAGATTCCTTTTGCAAGTCTGGAAGGTAAAAGTCTGTGTGCTTCTGATTTCCCTCTCTCTCCCCTTCAGATTAAAAAAAGAGTCGAACATGATTTGGTAACTACAACCATTAAAGCTTAATTCATATGATCCTAGAAAGATATTAAGGTCAAAAAGAAGTTTACATGATCTGGTGGCAAAAACCATTAGGCTTGATTCATGGAAGCCTATCCAAATATCTCAATAAATTAAAAAAAAAATGATACCCCCAAAAGAAGTGAGACATTGACTGAGAGAAGTGAGAAGAGAGAGAGAGGAAATGAATCAGAGAACATTACCTGTGTGTTCAGATACTTCAGAGGTAAGAGTCCATATATCCTTTGATCGATACTCCCAAGGTAAGGCCTGCACTTTTATTTTATGCAAAGAAAAGAAATCAATAGAGGGGTGAGTAAGACTAGTATTTGCTAAGTTGTTGGTAGAATGGATTTGGTTGCTATAATAGGATAAGGTATATAACACTACAAGAAAACAGGTGTCTAACGACTACAGTATTGGTTGTTAATTGGTCGTAATATGCCTTTTACGACCAATTAACATCGAAAACCCATTGGTCGTTATTCGCTAGTCGTAATGCACAATTAGTCGTAACGTAGTCGTAATATTACGTCCACAGGCCGTAGTCGTAACCTAGTCGTAATATTACGACTAAGGCATTAGTCGTAATATTGAGGTGACGTATGTAGTCGTAACGTAGTCGTAACACGTTTCGTAGTTAATTCGACGTAATATAATTAGTAGTTAATGAGTCGTAATTATAGTAGTCGTAAAGCAAACATAAATATTGGTAGTTACTTAGTCGTAATATTACAACTAAGTAACTTCGACTGTTGTTGTCCATTAGTCGTAAATTAAAGACTAATTTACGACTAATGTTGATTTTATTTTTAAATAAAATCTTTTATTTGATTTTTTTTATTTGAATTTTTTTTATTTGATTTTTTTTATTTGATTTTTTTTTATTTGATTTTTTTTTATTTGATTTTTTTTTAAAATTAATAAATTTTAAATATATATATATAAAAAATTATATTTGATTAAAATAATATATAAAGTATTCATACAAAAAACCGAAAAAACTAAGGTGTTTTGTTGAGGTTCATGTCTTGGAAGAACTCGGAAGTGTGCTGCTCCGCACGTCGATCAATATCCACTTGCTCTTCCGGAGTGGGGTCGGGGTTAAAGCTCGGACGTAGAGCTTGCCATGCATTTGCAACCGTCGGGTTTGGGTTCGAGGTCTCCATCATAAGATCGAACATATTCGCCATAGCCTTGAACTTGTCTTTATGCTCGTCTATGACTTTGTTGGCAGCTGCTAGTTCCCGTCGGAGAGAGGAATCTTCTTCTATTCTTACTGCATGTTCGGCCCTCGCCCTCGGGACATCGTTCACAGTCCCGATCCCAACAATACGTCCCCTTTTCTTCGGAGCAACCTACAAAAGATGAAATTTTATTTACTAATTATATTTATATAATTAAGTAAAAATGTGAAAATTTAATAAAAAATTAAAAATGTTAATAAAGTTAAAAATTAAAATAATTTACCTGCTCGAAAATCTTGTCTTGGTCGATGGTTGAAAGCTGGACCGGTGGAGCATCCGGATTTTGTTGTGACATCTGAGTCTGGACCTCTTCGATCCGAGCCTCTACCTCGTTGTAGATCTTTTCTGCTTGAGGATGCACAAAAGTCCCATCAGAACGCTGGTGGGTAATCTTGTATAGCCGAGCGAGAGATGGTGGCGCTCCTTCTTTGGCGGCCGATATAAAAAAAAATTAATTTAAAATTTGCATAAAAAAAATAATAATAAAATCAAGAATATTCAAACACTTACAATTTCAAGTGCCCTCCCAGCATGTGGAGTCTGCCCGGAAGTATGAGGAACTGGCGGGTTACCTTGAGCATCCTTGGTCAACCGGACCGCAAAGTACTTGGTAGACTTCGCCCTTGACTCAGGCTTCATCCAAAAAGCCACCAAACCAACCCAAACGTCATTGCTGAGGTAGGTTGGTTTTGTGTCATCCTGTCTTAGCCTCTAGTCGTCCTTCCAATCTCCAACAATGTTCTTGAGGCGCTGCATCGCCTTTTTGTAGAACCCAGATTTGACCTCCTCGTTGACACCAATGGACCAATTCCATTTTTCCTACAAACAATTTATGAAAAATTAAAAAACATTAGTACTTTATATATACTATCAATGCATGAATTATTTTTTTTAAAAAAAAATGGAGAAACAAACCGCGAAACACTTGAACCACGTAATACGAACGTGGTCTGGTGTAAGAGTCCAATTGGGGTGGGCATGCCGAAAATTTGCCCGAATGATATCCCCAACGCTCTGTCCTAAAACATTGTCCGTCAAAAACCTACAAAAGTTGAAAGAATTTATATATTTATATTAATATATATTAATATTAAATAAATTTTTAAAATTTAAACTTTAATTAAATAATTTAGAATAATTACCTAAACGTGCCGGGGCATCGATCCGGATCGACGATTCGTAAACCTTCTCGGCCCGGCATCCCGAGAATATCTTCCACCATATATCTCGCATATGGTGCATTCGGCGGCAACATCAAATCTGGATGAAGACCGGGAGCCGGATCAGGATTTTGTTGCGGGTTCTGGGCATGTTGCGGGTTCTGGGGAGCCGGATAAGGATTTTGTTGCGGGTTATGGGCATGTTGCGGGTTCTGAGGAGCCGAATAAGGATTTTGTGGCGGGTTCTGGGGAGGCGGAGGGACATACTCAGGTTCCGGCTCATAAGTGAAGAAATCCGTATCATCCTCAATGCGCGGATAATACGGAGGGACATACTGCTCCTGAGTAGTATGTGCCGGTTGGGTCTCCGGAACCGGGTCAGGGCCGGATGAGGTGCCGCCGGATGATGTGCCAGCCGAGGTAGATGACTGACCGAGAAAAGTACTCCCGTAGGAGTTTCTAGCCGCTAGGTTCCGGATTCTCTTTCTACCAGACATAGCGCAATGTATATATCTGAAATTTATAAAAAACATAAACGGGTTAAATTAAACAATTAAAATAAATCTAATTCCAATCCTAAACTAATTCCAAACCTAAACTAATTCCAAACCTAAACTAATTACCTAACTAACCACCTAAAAAAAACAAATACCTAGAGAGATGTTGAGTAGTTGTTAGAGAGAAGGGAATGAGCAACTGAAATGCTTCCGCGAGGTCCCTATATATACGGTTTTGAGTTTGGTCTTACATTAGTCGTAATTCTACGACTAATGTACGACCAATAGTCATAAAATAGTCGTAATATTACGACTAATGGACGACCAAGACGTGTTACGACTACATTACGACTACGCGTTACGACAACACTACGACCAATGTGTGTCCATCTGTATATTACGACCAAATAGGGTCAAAACATTACGACTAGGTTACAACAATTAGTTGTAACTTAGTCGTAATATTACGACTATTTAGACTCCAATGATTTATTAGTCGTAATGTAGTCGTCTAAACCCTAAACCCTAAACCACAAACCACAAAAGTAAACCCTAAACCACAAACCTCCAACCCCTAAACCCCAATTACCACAAACCGCAAACACGTATCAAATCTCGAAACTCCAAAAAAATTTCTTAATGCAAACATAATTAAGATATCGAAATATTATGCGGATCATAATTTTATAATGCAAACATAATGTATTTCATAACGGAATCAAATACAACTGACGGTAGAGTACATAATCAAACACACTTAATCATCACTCGTCCTCAGAAACATTTTCCACCTCATCATTTTCTTCAAATTCATCTTCGTTGGCTTCGTCCAAAATCGCATCGTCTGGAAGTTCTTCATATATCGGATTATGCGGATCAACAAGTAAGATATCATCAATACGTTGCTCAGGTACTTCTACTTCATTTACGACATCTTCTTGTAAAGGCGGTTGTTCATCGTTCAATACTCGGCCCCGAGGTGTAACTTTTATAGCGGCTAACCAGGAACTTTCAGATTGTCTGATCCTTGGGTAAGGTATAAAACATACTTGGTCTGCCTGAGAAGCCAATATGTATGGCTCAAATTTGTTGTACCTCCGTGTGGCATTTACGTAAACAACACCAAACTTACTATACCGAACACCTCTATTGACAGTGGGGTCAAACCATTCACATTTGAAGAGTACGCATTTGAGCTTCATGCCGGGAAACTCCACTTCGATGATCTATTGTATGATTCCGTAAAAATCTGTTTCGCCTTTTACACATACTCCATAGTTCATTGTTGCTCTCCGGTTTCCATATTCGTAAGTGTGAAAAGTGTATCCACGTGTGAAATACATAGATGCTGTGGTGACCTTCGCGACCGGACCTTCTATCAATTCGTGTAGCCACTGAGGATAAAATGGATCATCATAATCGACCTGCAGTATATATCGATAGATTTGAAACATATCCATCTGAAATTAGATATATGTATATATATATATATAATTTCATAAATATATATATATTTACCTGCGTTTTTAACCACTTCACAAAGTGTTGATCTTTCCTTTTGTTGATATCATTAGTTGATATCCCTGGTATAGCATCTTCGACTTGGGCAACAAAATCACTGTTTTAAAATAAATTCATGATATTAGATATTGTAGTATATGTGTGGTAATTAAAACATCACGGCATATAGAGAATACTACTTACTTTTCAAAATACTCAAGCTCCTCGCAGTTAAGGAGGATATATGTGTGCGCACTGTGGGCGTCTTCAGAACTCGACCACCAAACTTCTCTCAACCTTCCACCTAGACGTCCAACCTGACAGAATATGTCTGGAACGTCTTCAACAATATATGTCGGCACAACACCACCATCATCATACCTGCTCGTTGTTCTTTTCCGAGTCCGCGCTTGTGATCCAAAGTAGTATGAAGTGAAATGAGATGTTTCCGCATTCAAACTTCCAGCAACTATTGAACCTTCCACTCTTGCATGATTTTTTGCTTTCCCTTTTAGATGTTTCATGGCTCGCTCGTAAGGATACATTCATCCATTATGAACAGGTCCACGAAGCAGTGCCTCATACGGAAGGTGGATAACAAGATGTTCCATGACGTTAAAAAAAGTCGGAGGAAATATTTTTTCCAAATTGCACATCAATATCGGGATATTCTCATCAAGTTGTTTGATTACATCTACAGTTAAGGTGCGTGCGCTAAGATCTCTGAAAAAAGCTCCAATGCCTACGAATAATTATTTATGTACAAGCCAACGTAAGAAACTTTCGAATGTACAGGGACAAAAAGTAATAATTAATAACTTTAATAGTATTTGTTACCTACAAGTGCTTCGTGAACATCTTTTGGAAGTAACTCTGCAAATGCAAATGGTAAAAGTCGTTGCATAAACACATGACAGTCATGACTCTTCATCCCTGCAAACTTTTGTCCTTGGTGATCCACACATTTTGATAGATTTGAAACATATCCATCTGAAAACTTCACATCAGATGCCACCCACTTGAACAACGCCGCTTTTGCTGGTGCTGACAATCTGAAAATGGGAACCGGAATTTTCCCATCGTTTTGAATATGCAGCTCAACCCTAGAACATAATCCAGGCAAATCCAACCTTGAGTTCTTGTTATCTTTTGTCTTCCCAGGGACGTTCAACAAAGTATTGATGATGTTGTCAAAGAAATTCTTCTCTATATGCATCACATCAAGATTGTGTCGCAGGAGTAGATCTTTCCAATATGGAAGTTCCCAAAATATACTCTTTTTGTGCCAATTATGTTGTGTCCCATAACCGTCGGGCATATTTGCAGGAGTGTGCCAATTACCCCCTCTGCTAACTGTGTCTAGTGCTCCATAGTAATCAGTATCTTTCTCGATTTCTTCTCCAGTTAAATAGGGTGGAGCGGTGTCCCTTACAACCCTCTTTGACCGAAACAATTTCTTATTCCTTCGGTACGGATGGTTAATGGGAAGAAATCTTCGATGACAATCAAACCAGGAAGTTTTCCTACCATTCTTCAGCTGAAATGCGTCTGTGCTTCCCATACAATAAGGACAAGATAGTCTACCATGCGTCGTCCAACCTGACAACATCCCGTATGTAGGAAAGTCACTAATGGTCCACAAAAGAACTGCTCGCATTGTGAAGTTTGTTTTCGTTGAACAATCATATGTTTGCATGCCTGTTGACCATAATTCCTTCAATTCTTTAATCAAAGGCTGTAAAAAAACATCCAGTGACCTCTTTGGATGCTTTGGTCCAGGTATCAATATACTCATGAAAAGCAATTCCTTTGCATTACACATCTCTGGAGGAAGGTTGTACGGTGTCAAGAAGACTGGCCAAAGCGAGTATTGTCTTCCAGACATTCCAAATGGACTAAAGCCATTGGTACAGAGTCCAAGATAAACGTTCCGGGGGTTACTTGCAAAATCAGGGTACACCGAATTCAAGTGTTTCCACGCTTTTGCATCAGAGAGATGATTGATCTCACCTTCCTTCTGGGTATGTTCCGCATGCCATCTCATTGATGATGCCGTCTTCTCAGATTGATATAATCTCTCTAGTCTATCCTTAATGGATAAGTACCAAATCCGCTGGTACGGAACCCTATTCCGTCCACGTCCTTGCGGTTTATATCGCGGCTTCTTGCAAAATTTACACTCTAACAATTCGACATCATCTCCCCAGAAGATCATACAGTTGTCTATACAGACATCTATCATCTCTGTAGGCAAGCCAAGACTATGAACAAGTTTCTGAATCTCATAATAAGATTCAGCAGACAAATTATCTTCAGGCAAATACTCTTTAAACAACTCAGCCCATGCATCCATACAAACTTCAGGTAAGTTATGATCAGTTTTGATATTCATCATCCTAGCAGCCAATGATAATTTAGAAAGACCTTCTCTACAACCTTCATAAATTGGCTCATTAGCTGCTGCTAGCATTTCGTAAAATCTTTTTGCATCCAAGTTAGGCCCCTCTACATTTTCTACCTCCTCTATAATAGATGTTGTTTCACGAAATGCATCTGTGACCATATCATGCATCCTATCATGATCTACCATATGATGATCCTCTTGAAGGTAACTTTCAGAAAGCAAATGTGGTTCCTCTCTGTTATGAACTATTTCAACCTGATTACTACTACTAGCTTCATTCCTATTATCACCTTCTCCGTGGTTATACCAGATATAGTAATGTGGAGTAAATCCTCTATTTACTATATGTTTCCAAACCGTTTCACTAGCAGCAAACTTCGTATTGTTGCATTTACGACAAGGACAGAACATTTTACCCGTTTCCTGTGTGAGAGACGTTTGTCCAGCCTGGTTCATGAACATCTCTGCTCCGTTGAGAAATTCATCAGTTACTATTCCTCTTGAATCTTTATGTGCATACATCCAACTCCGGATCTCATAAATATTTCAAGACATTTTTTTTAAAAAGTTTTCAATTTTTTTTTCCGTTTTAAGAATGAGGAAGAAGATCATATTTATAGAGAAATTTCGATTTTGGTAGGTAGTTAACTTAGTAGTTAAATAGATGCAAAATGGATGCAAAACAGTTAGTCGTAATCTGGTACCACGTTTACGACCAATTTACAACCAAATAGTAGTTAATTGGTGGTAAAAGATATTAGATGTATATTAGTCGTAAAATTACAACCAATGAGTGACAAAAGGCATTTACGACCAATTAGGGACTACATTTGTAGTATTTTTAAAAAAAAAGAGAGAAGAAAGACACTGGAATCACAAGTCCATAGATTCTAAGCGAAACCAACGTTTCAATGTTAGTCCCGCATTAATCTTTTCGGAGTTGTGATCCCATTAGTTTTTTTCTCTCTTTTTCTTAGATTTTTAAAATCTTTCGACTCAATTATCAACTATCTTTTTTATTATAATTTAAAATATTAGTTTAGATTTTCGAGATAACAATGGATACTTTTGAAATATTTGAAAAAGAAGAGAAGAAAGATACTAGTATAGCAAGTCCGTGGATTCTATGCGAAACCAACGTTTCAACGTACGTCTCGCATGGATCTCTTCGGAGTTGTGATCCTAGTACCTTTCTTTCTTCTTTTTCAAATCTTCAACTCTTTATCTAAAATATTTTAAAATATTTGTTTGGCTTTTGGAGAAAACGATGGCTCTTTTATAGGGGACATTACGACTACCTAGCTTCGAAATTTTACGACTAATTAGCATCTTGGTCCATCATTTAGTCGTAATCTAGTCGTAGATTACGACCAATTAGCATCGACCTACCATTAAACCCTTGACCGAAATCCTAAACACGAGTGGTCGTACACTAGTCGTACTTTTAACGACTATATTACGTTTACACGGACACGTGGTCGTACATTGGTCGTTATGTTACGACTAATGTACGTCGAGAGGAATTGGTAGCAAGTTAACCTTTGTTTTACGACTAATGCCTTTTTAGACGTAATGTAGTCGTAAATGAGATGGTTAATTACGACTACACATATGTAGTCGTAATATCTAGTCGCTATAACAGCGTTTTCTTGTAGTGTAAAGTTTCTCCGTGATTGACTTGATAGGATGTTATCAACTAGATTTAGGGGTGAGTCAGACTAGTATTCATTATTGTTCTTACTTTAATTATGCTTGAGTAGTTATCAAGTAGATTTAGGGTTGAATGATAGCAATCATGTATTAGCCCAAAAGTAGGATTGCTAGGTTAAGTTAATATCCATCAATTGAGTTGTTGTTAATGCTTGCATTCTAGAGTAGCTAACTAGGATCTCGAAAGTAGGAAATGAACGACTACGAGAGTAGGTTCTGTGCCAGAATAGACTCCATTGAACTAGGTTGTTAGGCACATGCGAGAGCTGGTCTAATTAGCTTGGTGAACATATCAAATTTCGTTCACACTTCCTTCTCATTTCACCGTCAATTGACATCAGGCCTTAGCCGTCGATCGATGGTCGTTCCTTTTGCTCGCATACGAGAGTTGGAGTTAAAAGGGTCATAATAGTTAATATTTGAGTTCTAGAATATTCACATATCCGTGATTCTTATTCCCTATAATTCATTGAGATTGAAAACCCTAGATCTAACATATTTACATTTGCATCTAGTTAGTCTAGTATCATATTTCGATATTTACACTATTAGCATATTTCCATATTGCATCTACACCTTCTGAAAAGGAATATTTCCTTAAACTGATTACTTGTTACCAATATATATAATCACCTATCTTAGAAATAATAAATATATTGTGTTCCATTGTTCTCTGTAGATTTGGTCCCTAAGTACTACACCTGATCTCTCTTGGCAAAAGTATTGTTTTGTGTGTTAGGATTAAGGGTTAATTTGATAGTTAATTGTTTAGGATATTTATACCCTGCTATAACAATAAACACACCCATTTCAACATGCGTGGAATAGATGAAGCAGAAGATGGATTACACTCATCAGATTATTCAACAACAACAATCGCTTGGAGCAGTTAGTTCAGCATCGACCGACGGCAAAACTAGGCGATCGATCGATAGTCATCACACAATATTTAGGCAGAGGCTGGTAGCAGGGACATTATTGGAAGGCAAGCTTGATGAATTTTACCATTCTCAAGACTTGATGAGAAATAGTATCTACCATAAATTGGATAATATTTCAGAGCATAAAGATGCCAGGCTGAACGTGTTGACGGGATACATTCAAACACTCCAGGAAAGGATGATTACAATGGAGACTGCTATGATAAGGATGGACAAGAAGAAAACCAAATGAGAAGAAGCTGTGAGGAGCTTCATCAGCGAATGATTTCAGACGAACAAAGAGTATGTCGATATCTGCTTTCCACATTGGTTCGATGAACCACCTTTGTAGTCCAGAAGACCAAACGTCGAGCTTAAGACTATAACCAAGCGCTGAGTGGGAGGAAACCCATTGTGTAGTAAGTTTTAGTTTGGGTTTCCACTATATAGTTATTAATTATGGTTTTTATTTAATTAATTTAGGTTTTCAAGGAAGGAGTAGAAAAGTTCAAATCACAATCGGTCGACACTCCTTATGGAGTTTGGTAACTTCGACTTTCTCTCTACCTTTTTCTTATGATTTAGTTTTTCCCTTAACCAAACCGGACACTGGGGACAATGTTATTTAAGTTTGGGGGGTGGGTTTACTGATGCTTTTATTTGTTATATTTACTTTGTTTTTTTTCCAAAAAGTTTTTATTGAGTTAAGAAGGGGATTATGATCAGAACTTATTTATTGACTAACTACACTATAACACCGCTCTTAGACATGTTGATTGCAGAGATTACTAGAGATGCTAAAGTGGATCATCATGCCATTAGATTGCACTTAATAAGAAAGTTTGAAGGAACCAAAGTTGATCTCCAACCTAATACTGACTATTTTTCTTGCTTTGGGGCTTGGCATACATCGGATCGGAATCCTTCTGCAAGTTTGTAAGGTACAAGTGTGTGTGCTTCGGATTCCCTTATCTCTCTCTCTTCAACATCTAAATAAAAAAGAAAAGAAAAGACTGAGATGATTTCCTGAGATGCAGAGGGGTAGGTGCATTACAGATGACCCCACTATTCTAATTCAAAGGAATGTTCACATATTGTTGGAAGCGTGGGGTAGGTACATTACCAATGACCAACTATTCGCCTACAAATTTGCCCAAAAAAAAATAATAAATCAAAAATAAGATGGCAGGATGGACTGTATCATTATCATAGGAGAGATAAAAGAGGGAAGAAAGGGATCATGAAAGACTTTATACATGTGTTTGCATATTTGCATGAGTTGAGCCCATGTGTCCTTTGATCGATATTTCCAAGGTAAAGCATGCACTTTATTTTTATGCAAAGAAATGAGATCAGTACAAGGGTGAGTCAAATTAGTATTTGTTGAGTTGCTGACATAATGGATTTTGTTTCTATACTAGGATATGACATATAGAGTTTCTCTTTGATTAGCATTATTTGATGTGGTTGCAATATAGTAGGGGTGATAGTTATACTTATACATTATGTGAGTCCTCGCTTTTCAAACGTCTTTCATAGGCTACCTTTGTTTTGCTTGAGGACAAGCAAAATGTTAAGTCTAGGGGAGTTGAAATATGTCATTATTTACCCGTTTTAGACCATCATTTGGACATTATTTGGAGTATACTATGTGTGTATGGACTATGTTTTAGAGTGTTTACAGGTCAAGGTACGTTTCAGAGCATTATGGAGATCATGGAGCTTGCTAGAGCATCCAGAAGAGATATCCAGTAGCTGTTCACATTCAGCTAAGTACGAGTCGAAATCAGCATGACCATCGATCGATGGAGCATCCTTGCTGTCGATCGACGGCCCACTCGCAGAGTATTGGCCGATTTCAAGCCCAAGTCAAGACAAATTACGAGAATGTCCCTGGACGAGTTTTGACATAGTTTTTATTTTTACAGCTTTTAGTTTCTTGCATTAATCTTTTTAGTAGTTTAGGGGAGAAGATCTGAACTGTCCCTGGACGATTTTTTTTTGTATTGGAACCCCATTTATTTTTTCAGTGCGTTATATTATTCAGTTCATCATGTTTTCTTTGATCATGTATGAGTAATTCACCTGTTAGATTTAGGGTTCATAATTGTATTGATGAATTGCCACAAAATACGATTGCTAGGATGAAGTAATATCAATATTTGGAATTGTGTTTAATGCTTGCGTTCTAGAGTAGCTAACGAGAAACCTGAACTTAGGACAAGGACAACTACGAGAGTAGGTTCTGTGCCAGAATTGATTCCATTAATCCACGAGAGTAGGTTCCGAGACTTTATCGAGATGTTTTAGTCATTTTGAGTCATTACAAGTATGGAGTTGCATAGGAGGGAAGTAAGGTCATCTGGAGCAATAGAGTCGAGAAAGAACCCGAATATAAGTTTTTCACGAGCGGAACAACCTTGCAGGCTGTTCCAACTGTACGGAGCAACCGACAGACAGTTCCCGATATTTAAGGAAAAAAAGTTATATTTCGGGATGATTTTTTAGGGGAGAAGATCTGAACTGTCCCTGGACGATTTTTTTTTTTGTATTGGAACCCCATTTATTTTTTCAGTGCATTATATTATTCAGTTTATCATGTTTTCTTTGATCATGTATAAGTAATTCACCTGTTAGATTTAGGGTTCATAATTGTATTGATGAATTAGCCCCAAAATACGATTGCTAGGATGAAGTAATATCAATATTTGGAATTGTTTTTAATGGTTGCGTTCTAGAGTAGCTAACGAGAAACCTGAACTTACGACATTGACAACTACGAGAGTAGGTTCTGTGCCAGAATTGATTCCATTGATCTACGAGAGTAGGTTCCGAGACTTTATCGAGCTGTTTTAGTCCTTTTGAGTCATTACAGGTATGGAGTTGCATAGGAGGGAAGTAATTTCATCTGGAGCAATAGAGTCGAGAAAGAACCCGAATATAAGTTTTTCACGAGCGGAACAACCTTGCAGGCTGTTCCGAGTGTGCGGAGCAACCGACAGACAGTTCCCGATATTTAAGGAAACCAAGTTATATTTCGGGATTTGCCTTAGTCTCCACATCTTTTCATATTATCCGCCTGTGGCTCCCCTATAAATATTCTCTTTCTCCTTTATTGGATTATCATCTTGGTTTTTACGCAGGAAACATAGAGATATAACTTTGTACTAAGCGAACTACGACTTGTAAGGGAGACAACTTCATATCTCCTTAGAAAAGATCACCCTGAACCCTCTTATTTATATTATTAATCGCATACAGTATAATTCAGATTCTATGTCTTTTGTGTTCTGTGTTATGGCTGAGTAATCAGCTAGTTAGTCTAGGGTTCTACGATGTTGAAACCGCGAGCTAAGCATTAAATAAGTGTATCTATCGATTGTCTTTATTCATAACTGCTCTTAGTGCTTGCATTAAATCGATCACTTAATGTATGAATCTAAGTTTAATTTTTCCATTAGCGATGAGATAGGTTGCTAGATATGTTATGAATAAGCTTTGCATCCCTAATCAGCGAGAGTAGATATTAGGGTGTTTTGTGAACTTATCGGGCTTGATCTCTAAGGCTTGCTGTTGAATCTTGATCTAAGCGAGAGCTTACGTATCGAGATCGATAAGCGAAGGGAATAGTTTCATGACAGTGGGCTGTCCTATCTTGAGTGATCCGAGTTCTAGGCTAGTTTAAAATCAAACTTGAACAATGTCTTGGCTTGCGTACATTTGTCACCCGATGAAGTAACCCAAGGATGGATCTTTAATCAATTGAAAACCAATTCCATTGTCTTACTTGCTGACATGAGGGTTTTTATGTATTTCAATGCAAGAGAGGTCAAATTGTAGTATTTAGGGATCGAATCCACATGGAGGAACACATAATAAACTCAATACAGTCGCGATTAAGCTAGGCAAATAAATTAATAAGCAGTAAATAAACTATATCAGATAATTGATTGATAGGTAAGTAAAAAATAATAATAAATAACTAAATCTAGGGATTCAGGCAAGTGGATCATAGAGGATATAAGCCAAGGGTATTAATCATAGAAATCGATATCTAATCTAAAAAACGACCAGCTCTCGCTGTGAGTCTAATCTATTGACTAAGTCCGATGTCTCAGCTCTTGCTTGTTGACACGAAATGACCGTCGATCGATGACAATGATCCTGCATCGATCGATGGTCTCTTGAGTCAAGATATATGACCTAATTTGATAAGTTCACTAGGTTAACTAAATCAACTCTCATTTATTTCTAGCAACCTAGGTCAACATGATTAATTCTGGGAGTAGACGATTCTCTCGCTTGCGCCGAACTATACTAAGATCAGGGTTCTAGTTGTCTAGTCTAAAACACAAGAAATAAACACAATTCTATGATAGATCTAATAATCACCCTAGAAATTCTATTGTTTGGCTAATCCATCAATACCATTAATAAACCCTAATCCTAACTAGAGATCTACTCAGACGTGATCCTTGTCACATAAATCATAGATGAATAGAATATAAATCAAATAAAGAAACAAAGGAGTTCCAGGAGGACTCTGAATGAGTTCCTCCCTTCTCTCCTAACCCTAGAACAATAGATAGAATAAAGCTTCTGCCTAAACAATGGCATAGAAACATATAAATAGGGTTTTAGATCGTCCATAGGTATTTTGGTAATTTGTAATGGCTTCTGGGCTTAAGTCGGCCATAAAAAAAGTCGGGCCCGCCTTCTGGGATCAATGTCGATCGACACGAAGGATTTGCCTTCGATCGACACTCATTTATCTTCTCGACAGCTTCCTCTCGTGAGGCAAACAGACCAATCTTCAGTAAATTGGGCATAACTTTAGATCTAACTGTATGATGGAACAAAAACATGTGGCATTGGAAATCTAACTCAAAGATATATCTTCTGTCAAAATATTAGCTCAATCTCACTGTGGTAAGGTCTCCATCCATCGCTAAACATCTGACGCATCTGCGTAGTTCTGCATCTCTAAAAGCTCCAGAATCACCAAAGTTCTCAAGAACGTACATGAACCTGAAAATACTCTAAAACATACTCCAAAAACATATAATAGACTCTAAATAGGTCTGATATCATGGCACCATAGTGGTAAATATCAGGCCCTATAAACTCCCCCATACTTAACCTTTTGGTTGTCCGCAAGCAAACAAAGCCTGTGAAAGAGGTTTTAAAAAGCGGAGACTCACATAATGTCTCAGTATAACTGTCACCCTACTTTGTTGCAACCACATCCTATCAAGTCAATCACAGAGAAAATTTATATATCATATCCTAGTATAGCAACCAAATCCATTCTACAAACAACTTAGAAATACTAGTCAGGCTCTCCCCTATAATGATTTCATTTCTTTTCATAAAATAAAATGCAGGCTTTACCTTGGGAGTATCGATCAAAGGATGTATGGACTCTTACCTCTGCAAGTATTTGAACACACATGTAGTCTTTTCTGCTTCCTTTCCTCTCTCTCTTCTCACTTCTTTTCAGTCAATGTCTCCCTTCTTTTGAGGGTATCATTTTATTATTTTAATTGACTGAGATATTTGGATAGGCTTCCATGAATCAAGCCCTAATGGTTTTTGTGACCAGATCCTGTTCACTTCTTTTTGACATTTATCTCTTTCTAGGATCATATGAATCAAGCTTTTATGGTTTTAACCACCAAATCCTGTTCGATTCCTATTTTATCTGAAGGGGAGAGAGAGGGGAATCAGAAGCACACAGACTTTTACCTTCCAAACTTGTAGAAGGAATCCGATCCAGTGTGTACCAAATCCCAAAGCAAGCAAATAATGTCAGGATTAGTGTTGGAAATCAGCTTCGGTTCCTTCAAACTTTCTAAGCAAGTGTGATATAGTGGCAGGATGATCCACTTTGGCATCTTTAGTAATCTCTACAAAAAAACCTTCTAATAATGGTGCTAAAGTGTGGTTAGTCAATAATAAAACTTGATCCTATAGTCCCCTTCTTGACTCAATAAGTTTTTTTTGAAAAACTTATGTATATATAGTAAATAAGACTAAAAAAAATCAAATAGCATCAGCGAACCTCCCCCAGATAGTGTAATCCGTCTCAGATTGGTTAGGAAAAATCAAATCATAAGTAATTAGCTTAAGAGAGAAACTCGATACCAGACTCTGTAAAAGAGTATCGATCGATGGCAGATGGATGGTGTCCACCGATGGTCATGATCCATGGTCGATCGATGTTTATTCTTCAGTGTCGATCGATGGTACACCTGGAAGTTTCTACTTTGTTTTTTTAATTAAAGAAAATAAAACTCAAAATAGAACATAATATCAGTAATATCTCCCTCAGACTTAAAAAACACTATCACTAGTGTTATACAGTCTGATATTGGTGAAGGAAATAAATCACAAGGTACAAATTTTAACAAGGAAAAACGATATACCTGCTTGGTGATGGTGATCGTCGATCGACACAGTTAGGTGGCGATCGATCGATACTTGGGTTACTCCATCGATCGACAGTGATCAAGTGTCGGTCGATGCTATGTGCAGACTATCTTCCTGAGATCCTTTTTTAGTTGAAATAAAGAAAAAACAAAAAAAATTTAGTAATAAATGAAAGTAAAATAAAATTTAAAACTAACTAAACATTGGTTGCCTCCCACTCAACGCTTGGTTATAGTGTTAAGCTTAACTTTTTGGAGTTCTGATTCAGTTCTGATGAGATTGGGGACTTTCTCCAAAACAATTTCCAATGTCCAATATCTTCAGCTTCATCACACCTTTTGTGAAAGCCTCCATAGACTCTTCTCCTTTTTCCATCATCTCAGTAATAAGGAGTGCTTGAAGCTTTGCAAATGGCTGTAAGAAGTGTGGAATTAATGATAACCGAGGACCTTCCTTGATCCTTTTTTCTCTTATTCCAATTCCTCCTCTTTTTCCCCCCAGACTTGTCTGATATTGTGGTGCCTCCATCAAAAAGATTACAAAACACTTCAAACTCATTTTGTTCAGATCGATGATGAGAGTCGATTGACGCTCTAGTGTTGATGTCGATCGATGTTCCAATGGTGGCGTCGATCGATGCTGCGATCGATGGTCCTTGGGCAACGTCACCTTCATACTTCAATACTCTCTGAGAAACTATTGAATAAAGAGGATCATCAAATACCTCAACGTAGGGATCCATATGCACACTTCCATCTGGTGATATAGGAGAATCAACTTCAAATACAGCTCATGGAACCACAATCTTCACAGGATCATCTATGCTCTTCACTCTTTTGTGAAAGCCACCAGCTTCTTCTGTGTCGATAGCAAGGTCTATAATGTTTAGGGACAGCAAGATGTGAGGTCTTGGACACATGCATTCTCTCCTCAACTGGTCCTGGTTCAATCATGTATCCTGGCTGTTCGTCCAACAATGAGTGTCAATCGATGTTGGATGGGCGGTGTCGATCGATGATGGGCTTTGGGTGTTGATCGAGGATATCGGGTTGGTGTAAATGAATGCTAGATTTTGGTGAAGTTTCCAGATCTATTCTCGAAGTGTGCTGATCATCATCAAGCTTCTGCTCTGAGTTCTGATGCATATCTTCAAACCATTCTTCTCGCTCCATAGTGGCTTTCCTACTCGAATCCAAATCCCCAAATAGTTCTTTATCCATTGGGTCCAAGAGATCTCAGATGGTGATTTTTCTTTCTACATATGGAGCATGATAACAACTTGATACATTGGTTCTCTTTAGTGTCGAGTCTCCAATGTCCCAAAGATAACTCGATCTTTCATGGATTTTGAGTGGTGTCAATCGATAACCGGGGTTGGTGTCGATCGATGCTGAGGTCTTAGGGTCGATTGACGTTGAGATCTTAGTGTTTATCGACGCCGAGGTTGGATCGATAATATCAGCTTCTTCCGCTCTACTCGGCTCAGATCCATGAAACCTAATACCCATTGCTACGTACTCGAGAAGCTATCGTGGAATATCGTCTTCTATCGTCTTATCGTTGATCTCTTTTTCTCGAGCTGCTGCAGCTTCATCGAGAAATTCATAAAGGAATGCTCTTTCAATATCATCACAGCGAATCAGAGATCGTGGTTCCATTCGACTAAACCAGCTAAGTGCATTCCCAGAGATAAAATAGGGGAAGATCTTGCAGAGAATGTGGTATTCAGACACTTCATTCTGCTTGCTCCTTGAGACTAGATTTACAAGTTCTTCGATGTGCTCCTTCGGATCTTCATGAGGCAAACCCTGAAAAGAGTTATGAGCTGCCCAATCATTCACGGCTCATCTGGAAGTCATTTATCTCAGCAACAACAATGACATCAAGGATCACAGCTCCTTGTGCATTAATCAATTGTCCTATATTGTTGCAAGGACGACCTTCTTCGTCTCGTAAGATCCCATTCTCATCAGCCTTAAATATATGAACTTCAATTTCCTTTGTGTTCTCGCAAGTGGTGTTGATTGATGCTGACATCTTAACGTCGATCCACATTGAAGTCATAGTGTCGATCGATGCTGAAGTCGGATTACTAATATCGGCTTCTTCTCCTCTGCCCAGCTCTCCATATCCATCTTCTTCTTCTTCATCTACCATAATCTCAACATAGATTCCATCTCGATCTTCATATTTGCTTCAGTATCATAGAGAAAGTTGGTGACGAAGGCGTTTGTGATGTCATTCCAGGTAGTGAGAGATCCTGGTGGCAACCTCTTGAACCAACATGCTGCTTCTCCAACAAGAGAGTATGGGAATAGTTTACAGAAGTAGTAATATTCAGAGACTCCCTTGCACTTACTGGTCGACGCTAAATCATCGAATGATTCAAGGTGGTTACTGGGACATTCATGAGGAAGACCATGAAAAGGATGCTGACCCATAAGAGAGATATATGCATGATTCAGCTCAAAGACATTCCTTTGTGGTGCAGAACAACAAATCGTAGACCTTTTGGCGTAGAAATCCTCAAGCCTGTTGTAGTCTCTAAGTGCCTTTTGTCGTTCAATCCCAGAATTCAAAGTAACAGCAGTAGCATCAGGGATTGTAGTCCCCTGTGCATGAATCAATTGCCTTGCATTGTTTTGCGCACGGCCTCTTTCATCCTGTAAGATGCCATTCTTGTCAACTCTCAGTATGAGTACTTCGACCATCTCTATCTTCTCGCAAGTAGTATCGATCGACGGCGAAGTGTAGGTGTCTATCGATTTCATGATCTTTGTATCAATCAACGGTGAATTATTGGTGTCGATCGATGCTCGCTTCTCTTTGCTAGCGATCACTACTTGGAGGGTGTCGACTGTCCTCGTAGACTGCGCGAATCAGCAGGTTCCTCTTTTTGAAGAACCCAGAAATACTCTCCTCACTGCTTCCTGGTACTAGTATGTACCTGAAACACAATAATTTTTTTTTATGTAAGTGAACTAATATAGAAAAATACCTAGACTAAATCAAACAAATTGAGTCTAATGGGAAATCCTTGCTCCCCGGCAACAGCCCCAAATTTGATCTTTGTCACAAAATCATAGATGAATAGAATATAAATAGAATAAAGAAACAAAAAAGTTCCAGGAGGACTCTGAAAGAGTTCTTCCCTTCTCTCCTAACCCTAGAACAATATATAGAATAAAGCTTTGTGCCTAAACAATGGCATAGAAACATATAAATAGGGTATTAGGTCGTCAATGGGTATTTTGGTAATTTGTGATGGCTTCTAGGCTTAAGTAGGCCATAAACAAAGTCGGGCCTGTCTTCTGGGATCACCTCGATCGACACCAAGGCTGTGCCGTCGATCGACACTCATTCATCTTCTGGACAGCTTCCTCTCGCGAGGCAGACAGACCACTCTTCAGTAAATCGAGCATAACTTTATATTTAACTGTACGATGGACCTAAAAACGGTGGAATTGGAATGCTAACTCAAATATATATCCTCTTTCAAAATATCAGCTCAATATCACCGTGGGAAGGTCTCCATCCATCGCTAAACATCTGACGCATCTTCGCAGTTCTGCATCTCTAAAAGCTCCATAATCACCAAATTTCTTGAGAACGTACCTGAACCTGAAAATACTCTTAAACATACTCCAAACACATATAATAGACTCTAAATAGGGCTGATATCATGGCACAATAGTGGTAAATATCAGGCCCTATCACTTGCTTGTTACGTTAAGCTAGTCCACAACCGTGTTATTGTTTTAGCCTGATATTGATCCTACAAAAGCTGGTCCTCTGGAATTGAACCTAAACATATTACAACAACACTGTTAACTTGATAGTAGAAATATCAACTTTTAGTGTATCAAGTTTTGGCGACGGGGACAAGCTTTTTACCTTTATTTTTTGGTTATATATTTAGGTTAAGACTTCCAACTTGCTATACCTTAGTTGTTGCAGGTAATGTTTCAGGTGCCTGACCAGTAGACATACTCGAAAAAACACACAAGGAGAACTAGTTACAGTCAGCAACCAAGAACTCGCAAGGTTAGAAAGACAGAACCAATAACAGTCAAGGCCAACTAACACCACTATGGGTGATCATGGCAATCAGGATGAACTCGCCGCTGCAATGGCACTCAATAAACAGCAAATGCAACAAATGCAGCAGACCATGCAAGCTCATCATCAGTAGAAGCAGGCGCAAGCTGCTCCAATCGGGCAGAGAATCCTTCCGCGTAACTTTCCTACTATATGCTCTGTCATTAATCCTCCACCCAGGACAAGACATGACTTTGAGATCAAGCCTGCTTTAATCAACTTAGTGCAGAAGAAGATGTTCAATGTTTTAGCGGAAGAAATTCCAATGGATCATACTGAGAACTTTTAGAAAGTTTGTTGATGGGAATCTGCACGATGGCTGGACTCTCCACAGACTACATCAAGTGCACGTTGTTCCCATTTTCTCTTGATGGGAAGCTGCACGATGGCTGGAATCTTCCCATACCGGTTCTCTTACTTCATGGGAGCAGGTCCATTCTGCATTCCTGAGCCACTTCTACAAGAAGTCTAAAACTGCAGCCTTGAGGCAAAATATCTCCTCTTTCAAACAGATAACTGACGAACTTTACTGTGACGCATGGGAGTGTTTCAATGCATACCGCATGGAATTCCCTCACCATGGGTTTGAGTATGATTACCTCCTGGGCGTGTTCTTTGATGGAGTTGGCTGGGAGTTCCGAAATGCTCTAAACTCTGCGAGCAAGGGGGATTTCATGACCCAGTCAACAGAAGGAGCATTTGAGCTGATCGAGAACATGGCAGCTAGCTCGTCCAACAAGAATCAGGAAACCAATCGCTCTCAAAAATTCAACAGTATTGACACTCAAAAGATTGACTACTTGACCGCCAAGGTTGATCAGCTGATTAAGAGCAACCAGAGCCAGGTTTTCATCATGGAAGAAGCCGCACCTGAGCAGAGCACTACAAACACTGCATCTGAAGCAGATAAACCAGCTGATGATCAACATGAAGTTAGATATGTCAATGGACAAGGATGGCAGTTCAAGAATTACCACCCGAACCCCAACGTGAGGAATAACCCGCAACTGTCCTCCAACAACAATGCAGACAAACCAGCAGAAAAGGCACATAACAGTCAGGGGCAGAATACAGATTATCATAAAGATTATTCCCAGAACTACCAAGGAAGGACCTATGTTCTCATTTAGGAGCAGAACAACCAGTTCCAGAATCAGAAACAACAGAACAACCAGCAAGCCGCTCCGGTCACTACGGCTGCTCCGCAAGATGAGATAAAAAGCCTAGCTATGATGATGCAACAGCTGTTGCAAGATCAGCAGATTCAGGGCAAAGCATTGAATTAGGTCACCACCGACATCAATAGCCGGATGAACAAAATATTCAATGAACTCAGAACCAAGTATGATAACGTTGCAAGTCAAATGAGGCAGATGGATATTCAAATTGCTCAAACGGCTGAAAGCGACAAGAGGCAGAAAGGAACGTTCCCTGGGAAAACAGATATAAACCCCCCCCCCCCCCCCCCCCCCCCCCCAAAGAATGTAATGAAGTTGAGCTGAGAAATGAAAGAACACTCGTGAGGCCTGTTCTAAAGCAAATTCACTGGAGCAGAAAAAAGGAAGTAAAAGGAGTCGGAACAACCTATTCTTGAAGGTGTTCCTGATGAAGAAGGCGATGTGGAACATCCTGCTGATGCTGAACCTACTGTTCCTACAACACAAACTGCGACCATTCCTTCTAGCTACACGCTTAAGGTACCATACCCTGTTCCAGCAAAGAAATCCAGAAAAGATCGAGAGGAGATAAAGTGTTTAAAAATGTTATAGGACTTGACCATTAAGCTACCTATAATTTATGCAATCCATATGATACCTTCCATGCATAGTTATATAGCCTATTTATTAGAATTTTAGGCCATGTTATAGGCTCTATTTAGGGTCTATTATGTGTGTCTAGGCTATGTTTTAAGGTCTTTACAGGTCCAGGTACGTTTTGGAGATATATGGAGATACTTGGAGTTTTTCGTAGCTGATCACTGAGAGAGTCGAAGTTCAAGACAGTCATCGCTCGACGACAATATCCTGGCGTCGACCGATGGTACATTACCAAGATCGATCGATGTTGCACACTTGCCACAGACAACCGATCTCATGACCAAGTTAGAGACAAATGACGAAGATACCCTGGACGAGTTTTGACCTAGATTTTAGGGTTTTACATTTATACTTTATGTATTACACACAAAAAGCAGTGTGTGTGTGTGTGTGTGTGTGATGAGTTGGAAATAGTTTAGTTTTCTATTATAGTTTTAAGGTTTCTAGGGAAGAATATTCATAACTCCTTAGGGAGATTTGTATTGGAATCCCAATATTTTATCTATGCATTATATTTAGACTATTGTTCTTACTTTAATTATGTCTGAGTAGTCATCAACTAGATTTAGGGTTGAATGATGGCAATCATGAATTAAACCAAAAGTAGGATTGCTAGGTTAAGTTAATATCCATCAACTGAGTTGTGCTTAATGCTTGCATTCTAGAGTAGCCAACTAGGATCTTGAAAGTATGACATTGACGACTACGAGAGTAGGTTCTGTGCCAGAATAGACTCTATTGAACTAGGTTGTTAGACGCATGCGAGAGCTGGTCTAATTAGATTGGTGAACATATCAAATCTCGTTCACACTTCTTCTGATTTCACCATCGATCGACATCAGGCCTTAGCCATCGATCGATGGTCTTTCCTTTTACTCGCATACGAGAGTTGGAGTTAAAAGAGTCAGAATTGTTAATATTTGAGTTCTAAAATATTTACATTTCCGTATTTCCTATAATCCATTAAGCCTAAAACCCTAGGTCTAGCATATTTACATTTGAGTTTAGTTAGTAACATATTTCCATTTCTGCATTATTACCATATTTTCATATTTCATCTGTACTTCTTGATAAGGAATATTTCCTTGAACTGATTAATTGCTACTGATATATATATATATCCAACTAGCTTAGTCTTTAGAAATAAGCAATCTATTGTGTGCCATTGCTCTCTGTGGATTCGATCCCTAAGTACTACATCTGATCTCTCTTGGCAAGAGTTTTATTTGTGTGTTAAGATTATGGTTAATTCGATAGTTAATTGTTTAGGATATTTATACACTCATAGAACAATAAACACACCATGTCAAGTTGGCGCCGTTTCCGGGGAGCATTTATAGCCATTAGATTTAATTTCTAGGATTTAGTTTAGGTTTGTTTTTACTTTCAAGTTACTAAATTTTTTTTTTCTTTTTTTTTTCAGGTACATGTAAAAGAGTACCACGAGCAATAAAGGACAAGAACTACTATTCTCAGATCCAGAGAAACTCTAACGTACGATCCGCAAAGAAAGGCGACAAGCATCGATTAACGGCATCTACTCAGTGTCGACCGACACTTCTTTACGGAGAGCATCGACCGACATCCGAACTTGAGCATCGACCGACATTGACCACATCTCATCGATTGATGAACGCCTACCCGCTTTGATCGACAACAACATATGAGTTCAGATGGTTGCGACTATTGTATTGGTTCAGAATGAGAATGGAGACTTCTGTGACCTTAACGGTCACCTTCTTAATGCAAAAGGTAAAAGATAAACGATCATGGGTCTGTAATCCCTGATACAGAAGCAGAAGCAGACGCTGCAGTAGCTCATCCTGAAGCTAACGCCCAAGCCTTCTCATCGATCGATACCCAGCCGGAACAATCGATTGATGGGCTTGCAATTCAACAATCGGTCGACGCCCATGCATTATTATCGATCGACACCCACCCTTCAGAACTGATCAACACGTACCACACAGATTTCGATTACAACCCAGCCTACCTCGAGCACGATGAAGATTACAGAGAAGAAGAAATAATCAAATACCGAGGTATTGCTATGGAAGAGCCTGATGTTTTTCTTGTTTCCCATGAACTCGGGAACTTGACATCGAACAATGGTAACCATTCACCATCGATCGATAGTGGCAATAACTCAGAGTCCAAACTGGATTCAGCTGCAAAACGCGAAATGGAGTATGGTTATCTATAATCAGATGAGTTCGACATTATGAGAGATCCAGACGGTCACGCAAGATGTGGCAGATATACTTGGATGGCTAATGGAGCTGGAAATATTTTCGGAAACTAGTCTGATTATCGAGCATCTATCAATGATCACCATACGCCATCGATCGCACCCATCAGGCATACCAAAGATACAGTGAATCTTACAAAGAATATGATTCTGATTACAAGGAGGAAGAGCTGATTGAGTCTCGCGGCCTAGCACTGGAAGAAGCTTGTTGGGTATTGAATGCGAAAGTGGATAATGGAGCATCGATCGTTGGCATATCTTGGCCATCGAACAACATCAGACGCAAACCAGAACAAGAACTTAGAGCAGAAGATACAAATATTGGTTATCTCAGACCGGATGAGATTTGAATTTTCAGAGATACAAAAGGACGTGCACGAGCTCTCTATGGAAGAATTCTAAATATACCTCAGAAGGATGTAGCAGATGTCCTTCTTATGGCTACTGGATCAGGAAATTTTTTGAACAACAGCCATCGATCGATGCACGAGTACAAGCATCGATCGACAGCGAGGAAAAGAAGAACGTGCCAACCTGCCATGATCCATACATTACCAACCATCATACATCGATCGACGACATACATCCTGCATCGATCGACACCATTCCAGCATTGAACCAGTTTTGTACCTCTACTCCGTTTGGTTCAGGAAGTCCACGATCAGTCGATTGGATAAACTCACTACTGATTGACGGTCGTATATAGCATGGAACAGGACCATATGATGCTAATGGTAGAAGAATTTTCCATTGGGAAAGGAAATATGAGTATGGGATCTACATAGATGAGAATGGCAATGCACGAGTTATAGACGGTAGAGTCGTGAATGTGCAAAGAGAAGACATCAGAGCAGTTCTAGAAGAGCTACTATGTTTGAGCAGAGGTACATATGTTTACCATAACATGCAACAAAAATTGCCACGTCTATGAAGAAGCAAGAGACATACAGCAGAGCAGAGATTGACGATATCGGGCATGAGATCTACTAAGATCAAGATATGTCACTGGATGATTCCTACAAGAGGCTTGATGATGTCTACTATCGTATAGAAAGAAAGATTTGGATACTATTGGAAGAGAACATCAGATTGGGACAAACATAGTGACATCAGTCGATGGCTTAATGCTGCCATCGATCGATACTGAATTCGATATACAAGAGTCCGCAACAGAAAAACAATTTGAAGACAGGTTCGATGAGATTACCTTTTCTTATATCCTGATGAAAAAATATATCTCTAAGAAATTGGAGGATATATCAGCGACTACAGCTGCCAGACTTAGAATGCTACAGCGCATTATTGAGAATCTATAAAGGGGATTGCATTTAGTTGAGGTTGCTAAGGAGATCATTAAGAATGAGAAAGCTAGAGAAGATGAGGAAATGGGAATCTTTGTTGGTACATGGTTTCAGAAAGGCAAAGAAGATGTAGACACTTGTTTTCCAAGTGTTGATGCACCTCTATTCTAGACAGAGAGTTCAAACGTCGAGTTTAAGACTATAACCAATCGCTGAGTGGGAGCCAACCAATTGTATAGTAAGTTTTTATTTAGTTTTTACTTATACTATTTATTTTGAGTCTTACTTTGTTTCTACAACTGTTTAAGTTCACCATCGATCGACACCATATAGGCACCATCGGTCGACAATGGATCGCGACCATCGATCGACCACACAAGCCTACCATAGATCGACACCCTCTTAAAAAGGGAGGTATCGAGTTTTATACATAAACTATTTACTTATGATTTGAATTTCCCTAACCAATCCAGGATGGATTACACTGGGGACAATGTAATTTTAAGTCCGGGCGGCTAACGCTATTTATTTGTTTTTGAGTTTTATTACTATAACTATATAAGTTTTTCAAAAAGTTTTATTGAGTCAAGAAGGGGGCTATGATCAAGATTTATTATTGACTAACCACGCTTTAGCACCATTTTTAGCAATGTCAATGCACAAGGATGGCAATTCAAGAATTACCACCCAAACCCCAACGTGATCAACAACCCGCAACTGTTCTCCTACAACAATGCAGACAAACCAGCAGAAAAACGCACAGAACAGTCAGGGGCAGAATACAAATTATCAGAAAGGTTATTCCCAAAACGACCAAGGAATTATCAGTTTAAGGAAATATTCCTTATTAGAAGGTATAGATGCAATATGGAAATATGCTAATAATGCAAATGTGGAAATATGATAATAGACTAACTCGATGTAAATGTAATTATTCTAGATCTAGGGTTTCAAGCTTTATGGATTATAGAGAATAGGAAGCTCGAAAATGTAATATTCTAGAACTCAAATATTAACTATTTTGACCCTTTTAACTCCAACTCTCGTATGCGCGCAAAAGGAAAGACCATCGATTGACTGCTAAGGCCTGATGTCGATCGATGGTGAAATCAGAAGGAAGTGTGAAGGAGATTTTATATGTTCACCAAGCTAATTAGACCAGCTCTCGCATGCGCCTAACAACCTAGTTCAATGGAGTCTATTATGGCACAAAACCTACTCATGTAATCATCCATGTCCTACTTTCGAGATCTTAGTTAGCTACTTTAGAATGCAAGCATTAAGCACAACTCAATTGATGGATATTAGCTCAACCTAGCAATCCTAGTTTTGGGCAAATCCATGATTGCTATCATTTAACCCTAAATCTAGTTGATAACTACTCAAACATAATTGAAGTAAGAACAATAGTTTGAATATAATGAATAGATAAAATACTGGGGTTCCAATACAAATCTCACTAAGGTATTGTGAATTTTCTCCCCTAAAAACTCTAAACTACAATCGAATGCTGGTGCACACCCGTACACACACTGCACACATACCTCGCTGCTCATCACTTTCTTGGTTTCATACAAAAAGTATAAATATAAAACCCAAAAATCTAGGTCAAAACTCGTCCAGGGATAATCTTATAATCTTGTGTCTTGTCTCTAACTTGGGCTTGAAATCGTCTGTCTGTGAATTGATTATCGATCGATGGCAAGTGTGCAGCATCGACTGATCTTGGTCATGTAACATCGGTCGATGCCAAGTTTGTGTCGTCGATCGACAACAGTCTTGTACTTCGACTCTCTCAATGATCAACTACAGATTATTCTCCTCTAAATGCTCCAAAAGCTCCAAGTATCTTCATATATCTCCAAAACATACTTGGACCTGTAAATACCTTAAAACATAGCCTAGACACACATAATATACCCTGAATAGAGCCTATAACATGGCCTAAAATTGGTAATAAATAAGCTATATCAATTCCCCCAGACATAACCTTTTGCTTGTCCTCAAGCTAACAAGCCTACTAAAGAGGTTTTGAAAAGCGAAGACTCACATAATGTCTAAGTATAACTGTCACCCTACTTTGTTGCAACCACATCCTATCAAGTCAATTAAAGAGAAACTTTATATACCTTATCCTAGTATAGAAGCCAAATCCATTCTACCAACAACTTAGCGAATACTAGTCTCACTCGCCACTCTACTGATTTCATTTCTTTGCATAAAATAAAAGTGCATGCTTTACCTTTGGAGTATCGGGCAAAGGATATATGGCCTTTTACCTCTGCAAGTATCTGAACACAGAAGTAGCCTTCTCTGATTACTTTCCTCTCTCTCTCTTCTCACTTCTTCTCAGTCAATGTCTCCCTTCTTTTGAGGGTATCATGTTATTTTTTTTAGTTAACTGAGATATTTTGTTAGGCTTCCATGAATCAATCCCTAATGGTTTTTGCCACCAAATCATGTTCACTTCTTTTTGACCTTTATCTCTTTCTAGGATCATATGAATCAAGCTTTAATGGTTGTAGCCACCAAATCATGTTCGATTTCTTTTTCAATTTGAAGGGGAGAGAGAAGAGAATCAGAAGCACACAAACTTTTACCTTCCAGACTTGCAAAAGGAATTGGATCCAGTGCATACCTAATCCCAAAGCAAGCCAATAATGTCATGATTAGTGTTGGAAATCAATTCGGTTCCTTCAAACTTTCTAAGCAAGTGTAATATAGTGGTAGGAAGATCCACTTTGGTATCTGACATGCGTGTTGTTTACTGTTCTAGCAGGGTATAAATATCTTAAACAATCAACTATCAAATTAACCTTTAATCCTAACACACAAAATAATACTCTTGCCAAGAGAGATCAGGTGTAGTACTTAGGGTTCGAATCCACCGATAACAATGACACACAATAGATTTCTTATTCCTAAAGTTAAGCTAGGTGATTATATATATTGGTAACAAGTAATCAGTCTAAGGAAATGGTCCTTATTAGAGAGTGTAGTGCAATATGGAAATATGCTAATAATGTAAATATGAAAATATGCTAATAAACTAATTAGATGTAAATGTAAATATGCTAGAGCTAGGGTTTCAGGCAAGTGGATTATAGAAGATAGAAGTTAAGTGTATTAATCATAGAACTCAATATCTAATGTAAAAGACGACCAGCTCTCGTTGCTAGTCTAATCTATTGACTAAGTCCAATGACTCAGCTCTCGCTTGTTGACACGGAATGACCGTCTATCGATGGCAATGATCATGCGTCAATCGATGGTTTCTTGAGTCATGCTTTATGACCTAATTCGATAAGTTCACTAGATTAACTATATCAACTCTCGTTTGTTTTTAGCAACCTAGCTTAACAGAATAACTTCCGGGTAGTAGACCATGCTCTCGCTTGCGCCTAACTATCCTATTATAGATCTAATAATAACCCTAATAATTCTATTGTTTCGCTAACCCATCAGTACCATTAATAAACCCTAAATCTAGTTGATAACTACTTAGACATAATCAAAGTCAGAATAATAATCTGAATATAATCCATAGATAAAACACTGGGGTGTCAATACAAATCTCCCTAAGGAGTTATGAATCTCCTCCCTAAATAGAATACTCAAGAACCTAGCACTGTACGTCTCCGTACGTATATTCTCTACTCTATCATCTCTTCTCATACATAATGTATAAATATAAAAACCCTAAAATTTAGGTCAAAACTCGTCCAGGGGTAAAGTTGTAATCTTGTGTCTTATCTCTAACTTGGGCTTGAAATCGGCTGTCTGCGAATTGGCCATCGATCGATGGCAAGTGGTCAGCATAGATTGATCTTGGTCATGTAACATTGGTCTACGTCAGGATAGTGCCGTCGATCGACGACAATCTTGAACTTCGACTCTCTCAAAGATCAGCTACGGATTATTCTCCTCTAAATGCTCCAAAAGCTCCAAGTATTTCCATATATCTCCAAAACGTACCTGGACCTGTAAAGACCTTAGAACATAGCCTAGACACACATAATATACCTTAAATCGGGTCCATAACATGGCCTAAAACTGGTAATAAATAGGCTATATCAACTCCCCCAGACTTAACGCTTTGCTTGTCCTCAAGTAAACAAGCCTGCAAAAGAGGTTTTGAAAAGCGAAGACTCACATAATATCTAAGTATAACTTTCACCTTACTTTATTGCAGTCACATCCTATTAGGTCAATCACAGAGTACTTTATATACTCTATCCTAGTATAGCAATTAAATCCATTCTACTAACAACTTAGCGAATACTAGTCTGACCCACCCCTCTACTGATGTCATTTCTTTGCATAAAATAAAAGTGCAGGCTTTACCTTGGGAGTATCGATCAAAGGATACATGGACTTTTACCTCTGCAAGTATCTGAACACACATGTAGTCTTCTCTGATTCCTTTCCTCTCTCTCTCTTCTCACTTCTTCTCAGTCAATGTTTTCCTTCTTTTGCGGGTATCATTTTATTTTTTTTAATTGACTGAGATATTTGGATAGGCTTCCATGTATTAAGCCCTAACGGTTTTGGCCACCATATCATGTTCACTTCTTTTTGACCTTTATCTCTTTCTAGGATCATATGAATCAAGCTTTAATGGTTGTATCCAACAAATCGTGTTCGACTCCTTTTTTAATCTGAAAGGGAGAGAGAGGGGAATCAGAAGCACACAGACTTTTACCTTCCAGACTTGCACAAGGAATCCGATCCAGTGTATACCAAATCCCAAAGCAAGAAAATAATGTCAGGATTAGTTTTGGAAATCAGCTTCGGTTCCTTCAAACTTTCTAAGCAAGTGTGATATTGTGGCAGGATGATCCACTTTGGTATCTCTAGTAATCTCAAGAAAACAAGCCTGCTAAAGTGTGGTTAGTCAATAATAAATCTTGATCATAGTCTTCTTATTGACTCGATAAAACATTTTTTTTGAAAATTTTAGATAGATAGTATATAAAACTCAAAATAATAAAATACCATTTGCGAACCTCCCTCCAGACATAAATTACACTGCCCCAAGTGTAATCCGCCCCAGATTGGTTAGGAAAAATTAATCTTGAGAAGAAAACTGAAGTATAGAACTCGATACCTCTCTCTGTGAGAGAGTGTCGATCGATGGTAGGCGGGTTTGGTCGATTGATGGTCGAGATCCAGTGTCGGTCGATGGTGCCTCTATGGTGTCGCTCGATGGTAGTATAAGTAGTCTGTAGAAATAAAATAAAATTCGAAATAAATAAATAGTATAAGTAAAAACTAAGTAAAAACCTACTAAAAAGTGGGTTGTCTCCCACTCAGCTCTTAATTATAGTCGTAAGCTCTACATTTTGAACTTTCTGACTAGAATGGAGGTGGATCAACACTTGGAAAACAAGTGTCTACATCTTCTTTGCTCTTCTGAAACCACGTACCAATGAAGTTTCTCATTGCTTCATCTCCTATGGCTTTCTAATTCTTTATGATCTTCTTAGTAACCTCCAGTAAATGCATTCTCCTTTGTAGTCTCAATATTGCGCTGTAGCATTCTAAGTCTGGCAGCTGTAGTCTCTGATATATCCTCCAATTTCTGAGAAACATCTTCCTTTATTAGGCTCTGAGAGAAAACAATCTCACTGAACTTTTCTTCCAATTGTGTTTTTGCTGCGTGTTTTTGTCTGTCGGACTTAGCATCGATCGATGGTGCGATGTTTCCATCGATTGATGTCACTCTGTTGCGTCCACTCGCATGTTGTCTTTGAATAGTATCCAAATATTGCTTCATCTCATCCATGCGTGTAGTAAAAACGGTGAGGCACTTGCCTATAGGATAGTAAACATCATCAAGCCTCTTGTAGAAATCATCTGGTGACATATCTTGAGCGTTGTAGATCCCATTCACAAGATCAACAATCTCTGCTCTGCTATATGTTTCTTGTTTCTTCCTGGAAATAGAGATCTTTGCTGCATGTTCAGGTAAACATATGTAGCTGTACTCAAACATAGTAGCTCTCTCTAGAATTGCTCTCATATCTTTCTCTTGCACATTCACAATTCATCCGACTATACCGCGTGCATTGCCATTCTCATCTCTGTATATGCCATAATCATCTTGCTTTTACCAAAAGAAAATCTTTCTTCCATCAGCATCAAAAGCTCTCTTTCCATACTCTACCTGGCCATCTATTAGTAGGGGATTTATCCAACTGACCGGTCCCTGAGTTTCTGAAGTTAAGGGGTTAGATGTACAGAACTCGTGGACTCCTGGAATGGTGGTATCGATCGATGCATTCTTCTTGTTTTTGATCGATGTTTGGTACTGGTTAGGCTCAAGCTTCTGCTCCTTGATGTCGATCGATGGTGGTAGCTGCGCGTCGATCGATGGCTGTTTCTGTTGTCCAAATAAACTTCCTGATCCATTAGCTATAACAAAGGAATCTGCTACATCTTCCTTAGGTAAGTTGAGAATTCTCCCGTAAAGATCTCATGCACGTTTCTTTGTATCTCTGAAAATTCCAAACTCGTCAGGTCTGAGATAACCATCTTTTGTATCTTTTTTCTTCGATTAATTGTTCTGTTCTTCGTTTGATGTTGTTGGATGGCCAAGATATGTTGAGGATTGATGCTGGATTTCCTACTCTCACGTTCATTACCCAGCCAGATTCTTCCTCTCTGTAAGCTGCATCGTTCTCTTCGTAATCTACACAGTAACCTTGGTACGCCAGATTAGCGTCGATCAATTTCATATGTGGAACTTGGATCAATGCTCAGTGATCAGACAGGTGGATGAAAAGGTTTCCATCTCCGATAGCTATTGCAAGTATATCTGCCACATCGTCTTTCGTGATATGTAGAATTCGGCTGTCCATAGCTCTGGCATAACCATCTGGATCTCGCATAATACCGAACTCACCTGGTTGTAAGTAACCATATTCCTTTTCACGTTCTTCAGATGAATATCGTTTGCTTTCTGCTTCATTCTCAGTATCAATCGACGGTGTATGGTGTCCGTCGATCGATGTCAAATTCCCAGGTCGAGGGGAAACATGAAAAATTCCAGCCTCTTCCAAAGCAATCCCTCGGTATTCAATTGTTTCTTGCTCTCTGTAATCTTTTTCATATTCAAGATAGGCTGTGTTGTAACTGAAATCGCAATGTTGGGTGTGGGATTTGTCGGAAGTTTTAGTGTCGATCGATGCGATTGGGTGGGTATCGATCGATGCTCCTTCTTCTCATTCCTCACTAAACTCGTAATTGCAGAAACATGTGGCCAAAAGTTCTGCATCATTGCACAATTCGATCAAGGTAGCCTTGTTCTTATTTTTGACAGGTTCATAAAAATATTTTGATCAATTAGAGATAGATACAACATGTTTAACTCTATATTGAATATGACTCCCACAATAGCCATGAATGCTCTCCGAAGTAGTAGAGAAGAGTTCCAATCTCTCCTGATGTCCATCACATGAAAGTCTGTTTGGACCAATGTATTATTGATCTGCACTGGAACATCTTTTACCATCCCTCTTGAATTCACTCTTGAGTAGTCTACGAATGTAAAGGAATCGTTGGAAGGTTCCACTTTCAGGTTCAGCTCCTCTGCCATTGACTTTGGCATAATGCTTACTGAAGATCTAGTGTAACAAAGGGCGTTGGGGTATTTGTTTCCTTTGATGAAGCATGGAACCACAAATTTTCCAGGATCACTTTTCTTCTTTAGACAGGTCTTCTGCTTCATCTTCTCCCTGAGGTGATTGAACATTATTTCTATATCATCATCTGTCTCTCTTGTTTCCCTTTAAAACATCCACAATCTGTGAGTATAATAGGCCTCATCAAAAGAGGTATCTAGAGGAATTTTAAAAACTCTTTTAGCAAAGCTATCTATCTCCTTTTCGTTGGCTTCTCCGCGTTGATGTTAGGGGATCTTTTGTCTCCTTTATGAATGTCTCTCATCTTCTCTATTTGTATCCATATCTTCAGATGTGTATGTATTCTGATCTGAAATTGTCATGGTTGGATGTACAAACAAGCTCGCATTTAGGTTCGGTATCCGTACTGGATTTCTCTCCTGTCGATCGATGCCATGTTGTACTGTCGATTGATTCTTTTGTCCCTCCGTCGATTGATGTTACGAAGACAGTGTTTATTGATGTTGGTCGATGCACACGAAGCCACTGAGTCTGTCGGCTCACCGTCGATCGATTCTCACCGGTTCGCGTCGATCGATGCGTATTAGCATTGCCAAGTGAAACTGAATTTTCCACACGAAAATTGCTATCTTGGGGCTTCTATCTCTTGACTTCCTGCCAGAAATCATCATCAATCAAAGCATTGACTTGGTGTCTTTTCCCAGCCTCGATTTTCTCCTTGATCAAGCTCTCATGCTTCTTAATGGCCGCACTTGTTTTCATCACTTGATTCTCCAATTTCTTCACATGAGTGCTAAGGTTTTCGAACTTTGTATTGAGGTTGACGTACAAACCATCTATCTTCCCATTGAAATCCATAGTCATCTTCTGCTGTCCCTCTAAAACTTTGTCAACCATCACTTCAATCTTGCTTTCCTGATTTTCTGGATGACGATTCTGGTAGTAGGTAGGTAGACCCATAAGTCCTATTTTTGTTGAAAGGCTTTCACTGCGAGTTCTGGTAAAAGTTACTCCTTTGACCAGTACCATAGGAGTTCCTGTTGAAGACTGAATTCCCTTGTTTCTGGAAACCATTCCCATCAATGTAGTTTACATCTTCTTCATCAAACTGATCGTCTCCAGACCCAATTGCTTCCACGCCCGCAAAAGTGACTTGCTTCTTGAGAAATTTTTGAACACTATCCAGTTTTGCCTTAACCTCTTCATTTTGCTCGTTGCTCACAGCTGGAGCTGATTTCCTTCTCTCGAAATCGGTGTTCTTGGGGATACTGCTGGATGCTAGGTTTTCAATCAATCTTGTGTCTTCTTCAGGGATTATGGTGCTGAAGTTTCCCTCACTAGCTGTGTCTAGAGCCATCTGATGTTGTAATCCAATTCCTCTGAAGAAAGTGCGAAGGCGCTGCACTTCGTTGAACCCATGATGTGGACAGTCTCTCTGGTAGGACTTGAATCCTATCCACGAGTTTCTGAAAGACTCTGAAGGTTCTTGTGAGAAAGTAGCAATCTTGCTCCTCAAATCCTTTGTTCTTGCGGCATCAAAGAAATTACGCAACAAAGCGTGTTTGATGTCATTCCAGGATGTCATGGATCCTGGTGGTAGTTGCTTAAGCCAATATGAATTTTTTCAGCAAGTGAGTACTTGAAGAGCTTACATAAAAGATAGTCCTCAGGGACTCCATTGGCTTTAATAGCAGTCACTAGATCCTCAAATCGCTCTAGATGATCCATAGGGTGCTCATGTCGTAACCCATGGTAAGGAGTCTGCGCTACAAGTCCAAAGAAAGCGGGTGTGATCTCAATCGTTTCTCTGAAAAGCTGGAGGACGAATGGTGGATATGTTGGCGTAGAACTGGTATGGACGATTGTATTCAGCTACCGTTCGTTGAGCATCTTGGGCGTTAGCTTCGGGTTGAGTTATTGCAGCGCCTGCTTCTTCTTATGTATCTAGCATTACAGCCCCCTTGATCGTCTATCTTTTAACCTGCTGCACTACGCAGATGACCGTTGAGGTCATGCAAGTCTCCATTCTCATTTTGAACCACAATTATAGGCGCAACCATCTGAACTCGTCTGCTGTCGTCGATCGATGCGGATGAGATATTGTCGATAGATGCTAAGTGATCAATGTTGGTTAATGCTAGAGTTCTGATGCCGGTCGATGCAATCCGTAAAGAAGTGTCGATTGATGCTGAATGTATGCCGTTGATCTATGCTTGTCGTCTTTCTTTGTGGATTGTACGTTCGAGTTTCTGCGGGTCTAAGAATAGTAATTATTGTCCTTTATTTCTCCTGGTACTCTTTTGCATATACCTGAAAGACAAAGGAAAAGAAAATCAGTAACTTGAAAGTAAAACAAACCTAAACTAAACCCTAGAAATTAAATCTAATGGTGATCAATGTTCCCCGGCAACGGTGCCAAATATGACATGCGTGTTGTTTACTGTTCTAATAGGGTATAAATATCCTAAACAATCAACTAGCAAATTAACCCTTAATCTTAACACACAAAATAATAATCTTGCCAAGAGAGATCAAGTGTAGTACTTAGGGATCGAATCAACCGAGAATAATGGCACACAATAGATTTCTTATTCCTAAAGTTAAGCTAGATGATTATATATATATATATATATATATATATTGGTAACAAATAATCAGTCTAAGGAAATGTCCTTATTAGAGAGTGTAGATGCAATATGGAAATATGCTAATAATTTAAATATAGAAATATCCTAATAAACTAATTAGATGAAAAATGTAAATATGCTAGGTCTAGGGTTTCAGGTAAATGGATTATAGAAGATAGAAGTTAAGGGTATTAATCATAGAACTCGATATCTAATGTAAAAGACGACCAGCTCTCGCTGTGAGTATAATCTATTGACTAAGTCCAATGTCTCAGCTCTCGCTTGTTGACACGGAATGACCGTCAGTCAATGGCAATGATCATGCGTGGATCGATGGTTTCTTGAGTCAAGATTTATGACCGAATTCGATAAGTTCACTAGATTAACTAAATCAACTCTCGTTTGTTTCTACCAACCTAGCTCAACATAATAAATTCAGGTAGTAGACTCTGCTCTCGCTTGCGCCTAACTATCCTATTATCAGGGTTCTAGTTAGCTACTCTAGAACACAAGCAATAAACACAATTCTATTAATAGATCTAATAATAACCCTAACAATTCTATTGTTTCGCTAATCCATCAGTACCATTAATAAACCCTAATTCTAGTTGATAACTACTTAGACATAATCAAAGTAAGAATAATAATATGAATATAATGCATAGATAAAACAGTGGGGTTTAATACAAATCTCCCTAAGGAGTTATGAATCTCCTTCCTAAATAGAATACTCAAGAACCTAGAACTGTACGTCTCCGTACGTATGCGTACGTATATTCTATCCTCTCTCCTCTCTTCTCATACATAAATAATATATATAAAAACCCTAAAATCTAAGTCAAAACTTGTCCAGGGGTAAACATGTAATTTTGTGTCTTATCTCTAACGTGGGCTTGAAATCGGCTGTCTGCGAATTGGCCAGCGATGGATGGCAAGTGGTCAGCATCGATCAATCTTGGTCATGTAGCGTCGGTCGACTTCATGATTGTGCCGTCGATCGACGACAGTCATGTACTTCGATTCTCTCAAAGATCAGCTACGGATTATTCTCCTCTAAATGCTCCAAAACCTCCAAGAACCTCCATATATCTCCAAAACATACCTAGACCTGTAAATACCTTAAAACATAGCATAGACACACATAATATATCCTAAATGGAGTCCATAACATGGCCTAAAACTGGTAATAAATAGGCTATATCAGTATCTCTAGTAATCTCTGCAAACAACCTTCTAAGAATGGTGCTAAAGTGTGGTTAATCAATAATAAATCTTGATCACAGTCCCTTTCTTGACTCAATAAAACTTTTTGAAAAATTTATATATGTATATATATATATAGGTAAAACTCAAAAATAAATAGCATTAGCGAACCTCCCCCAGACTTAAATTACACTGTCCCTAGTGTAATCCGCCCTAGATTGGTTAGGAAAATATAAATCATAAGTAAACAACTTAAGTATAAAACTCGATACCTCTCTCTGTAAGAAAGCGTCGATCGATGGTAGGCGAGTTTAGTCAAACGATTGTCGCGATCCACTGTCGGCCGACGGTGCCTCTATGGGGTCGATCAATGGTAGTTTTAATATTCTGTAGAAAAAAAGTAAAACTCAAAATAAATCGTAGTATAAGTAAAAACTAAAAAAAAACTTACTAAACAGTGAGTTGCCTCCCACTCAGCGCATGATTATAGTCTTAAGCTCGACATATTGAACTTTCTGACTAGAATACAGGTGGATCAACACTTGAAAAACAAGTGTCTACATCGTCTTTGCTCTTGTAAAACCATGTACCAACGAAGCTTCTCATTGCTTCATCTCATTTGGATTTCTCATTATTTATGATCTCCTTAGTAACCTCCACTGAATGCATTCTCTTTTGTAGATTCTCAATACTGCGATGTAGCATTCTAAGTCTAGCAGCTGTAGTCTCGGATATATCCTCCAATTTCTGAGAAATATCTTCCTTCATGAGGGCCCAAAAAAAAAAGCAATCTCATTGAACCTGTCTTCTAATTGTTCTTCTGCTGCAAATTTTTTTCTGTCGAACTCAGTATCAATCGATGGCATGATGCTGCTGTCGCTCGATGTCACTATGTTTTTGCTCCAATCATGCGCTGTCTTTGAACAGTATCCAAATCTTTTTTCATCTCATCCATTCGTGTAGTCAAACCGGTGAGGCACTTGTCTTTAGGATAGTAGACATCATCAAGCCTCTTGTAGAAATCATCCAGTGACATCGCTTAAGCTTTGTAGATCTCATGCACAATATCATCAATCTCTGCTCTGCTGTATGTTTCCTGCTTCTTGATAGACATAGCGATCTTTGCTGCATGTTCATGTAAACATATGTAGCTTTACTCAAACATAGTAGCTCTTTCTAGAACAGCCATGATATCTTCTTCTTGCACATTAACAACTCTTCCGTCTATGATTCGTGCATTACCATTCTTATCTCTGTAGATGCCATACTCATCTTTCTTGTCCCATTGGAAAATTCTTCTGTCATTGGCATCATAATCTCTCTGTCCATGCTCTATGCGACAGTCTATCAGTAGTGGGTTTATCCAATCGACTAATTGTGGATTTCCTGAACCAAAAGGATCAGAGGTACAAAACTGGTTTACTCCTGGAATAGTGGTGTCGATCGATGCAAGACTGTTGTCGTCAATTGATTTTTGATGTTTTTTCACGTTCTTCTGTTCCTCTCCATCGATCGATGCGTGTACACGTGTGTCGATCGATGGATGTTCTCCAAATAAAGTTCCTGATTCGTTTGCCATAACAAGGGAATCGGCTACATCCTCCCTAAGGATATTTAGAATTCTCCCATAGATATCTCGTGGACGTCCTTTTGTATCTCTGAAATTTCCAAACTCATCTGGTCCGAGATAAGCATCACCTGCATCTTCTGTTCTTGGCTCTTGTTCTAGCTTGCGTTTGATGTCATTCGATGGCCAAGATATTCCTACGATCGATGCTCTATTATCCAATTTCGCATTCAGTATCCAGCCAGCTTATTCCAGTGTCAGCCTGCTCAGTCAGTTCTTCCTCTCTGTAATCTGCATCGTATACTTCGTAAGCTTCATCGTATCCTTGTTAAGCCTGATTGGTGTCGATCGAAGGTGTATGGTGTCCGTCGATCGATGCTTGATAATCAGACTGGTGGCCAAAAAGGTTTCCAGCTCCATTGGCAATCGAAAGTATCTCTGCATATCTTCCTTCGTGACATGTAGAATTCTGCCATCCATAGATCTTGCGTGACCATCTGGATCACGCATAATACCGACCTCATCTGGTTGTTGATAACCATATTCCCTTTGGCGTTCTGCTGCTGAATCTAGTGCGGTCTCTGCTTTTTTTCCAGTATCGATCGATGGTGTATGGTTACCGTCGATCGATGTCAATTTCCTAAGTTGATGGGAAACATGAAAAACACCAGCCTCTTCCATAGTAATCCCTCGGTGTTCGATCACCTCTTCTTCTCTGTAATCTTCGTCGTACTCAAGGTAGTCTGGGTTTTAATTGAGATCTGCATGGTAAGTGTTGATTGGTTCTGAAGTGTGAGTGTCGATCGATATATAAGGGTGGGTGTCGATCGATTGTTGAACTGCAACCCTGTCGATCAATGGTCTGGGTTGGGTATCGATCGATGCTCCTTCTTTTGATTACTCGTGGAACTCGTAATCTCAGAAGCATGAGGCCACAAGCTCTGCATCATTAGACAATTCACTCAGAGAAGTTTGGTGACAAACATGTTGAAAAAAAAAAAAAAAAGAAAATATAATTAAGCTACAGTTGGATAGTGGAGACAACGTGTGCATGGTGTTTAGTGACAGGATGAAGGCATGCTTCAATCCCAATAATTAAAAAAAATTTTATAACGCTAAGCTACCAGACCAATTTTAAATATGTTAATCACATTGATACTAATTAAATTATCTTACATTAAACACGCCTATGAAAGATTCCAAACTTTTTTTACCAACAAACATTGTAAAACAAAAATACTAAACCAAATTGTTATGTAGTATTTGAACTAAATATGTATTCCAAATAACTGCCAAAATCATTCTGTTAAGGTAAAGGCCCCAAACGATAATGTATTCCCGGTGTCTTAAGAACTTTGCCCTTAACTATATCCTAAAACATGGAGTAACCGACTTAAAGATCGCGAAAAGAAGTGGGCACATGGCTAGTATAATTACACGAATGCAATCCTACAAGAAGTTGGTAATGGCAACAAGTCAAGCCTTCAACATCCTTCTTTGACTTTCCTTCACTCCATACAGTCTGCGACTCGGTCTACGCGCTTCATCACCAAATGCTTGCCGGTGATACCTTCCTTCTCTGGGGCTAGGCGAAATTTCTTAGGCGAAGCCTCCCATACACTTCTGTCAAACCATCAGATATATGAAATCAAACGGCTACAAAGCTCATGCAAGGCTCGTCTTCCTAGAAAGCAAGCACCTACTTATGAAATGGGAATGTGACATTCTTTCGGTGTCAGTGCTTATGGAGCTTCTTTACGGGGAAGATCTCTAGATTCGTCAGCTGCTAAAACTATCCTCGTCAACAGGTGTTTTGCTAAGGTTTTTCCAGTGAGAATCATGAAAAAAGTTGTAAATCACAAATTCATTATTAAAAAAAAAATCTTAATAAGATTTTTCTTTTTATTTTTGCAATTTATGTATAATATAAATGATTTATAATATAAATGTTTTCAATTATTAATTAAATTTGTTGATCAAAACTTATACAGCTCATAATACAATATTATATATCAATAAAACTATTCTGGGGTTAATGAATTATTTTTTTTGTACTCTTTCATTATTTTTTGTTAATTTTTCTAACAATGAGATCTATCACTCAACTAATTTATTTCGTGTGATTCAACTTTTTCTACTTTCACATTGATGAAACGTGAAGAAACAATATCAGTAAACGATTTCAGTTTCATTTTGTTTTAGTTGAATTGATTTTTTTTTTGAAATATATGTAGTTTAGATTATATTATGCTGTTGTGTGAATTCACAATTCATTTAAAATTCAATATTAAATATTTTTGATTAATAGAAAATAATTATTGATATAATTTAATTTTTTGAATTATTGAGATATATTTAATATATCAGTTTGTTTACAAAAATAAAAATGATGAAAAATTTTGGAATCAGGCTAATCAATTAATTAAAAAAAAATTAAGTGGTAATAGTATAAGAATTTTAATTGTGAGTTACGTAATATTGAAGTTATCATTTAGGTACTGAATATCACTATTTATTTAAAAACTGTTCTTATAAGATAAGGTCCTACAACCTTAATACAGTATTGAGCATATTCTATAATATAAATTATTGTGTACAAAATCAAAATTACATCATAACTTTTAATTTCATAATTACATGAGAACTACAATCAAGTTTCATTTTACATTAAGGAATATCTAGTGGTTTATTGTTTTTGTAAGAAACATTTT